>CM055266.1:30653026-30905609 GCA_029237695.1 Conchocele bisecta
AGTCAATGTCAGATAATTAGGAGTGAAAGGGTTAACAACCCATCAACAGAGGTGTCATTTGTGGCTGTGACTGCAGAAATGGGGCTTATGGGGTTTGTGACCAGTGTAGCTCCAGATCAAATATCACTCCAGTAGCCTGATAATGATCTATATTGTTTGTTAGAAGCATGGCGGGTGCTTCATTGATGGAATGGCGGCCAGTGCAGATCCTGATCAGACTGTGCGGATGCACAGGCTGATCTGGATCTACAGTGGTCGCAAAACACATAAGCCCCATATAGTACAATCCTGTATCCTGATAAATATTTTGTTTGTTTGTTTGTTGGGGTTTAATGGCCTGTCAACAGCTAAGGTCATTTAAGGCCGGGTCAATGGGTTTAGTACTAAGTCCCATATATTACCTGTACCAGTACATGTTCAAGTACATGTGCAAATGGGGGCAAAATCCCAAAATCAGAACTGAATATTTACAATAAAAAAATCTAAATATTCAGCCCTGAAATCAGAATAATCCTGATCTGATGCCAGTGATAAATAGAGTTTATTTAACTACCATTTTGAATACCGGATTTATTTCCCCAAGACATCTGGAAATCCGTATATAAATGTATATTACATGCTCTTCGAAAAATGTGAAATTTGCTCTTAGACCAACTTATAATGTTAGCGTATGAATTGTTTCTTCGCCGGAAATGACGCCAAGGAGGAAATATTTCCATCAAGAAAAGAAATCCCTCCAATATCACGGTAAATCACTGGGTAGCATGTAATACTGATCTATACTGGTTGTTATAAGCACAATAGACGTTTCATTGATGGAATGTCGAACAGTGCATATCCTAATCAGTATGTTTGTTTGTTTATTGGTGTGTAACAGCCTATCAACAGCTAAGGTCATTCGATCCTGTATTTAACCTGCTGCATTGGGGGGAAAATGCCAAAATCAGATCGCAAGTTATCAAACAAAATTATATTCAGCCCTGAAATTAGAATTATCTAACCTGGTGCCAGGTCCATACCACACCAATGTCACTTGGCCCCTTCCACTAAAAGTAATAAGATAAGGAATAATCATATTACTCATACACGGGGTATAACCAGATTCAACTGTCACATACACGTACCTGAGGGCCAAACCAGGTTTCCAGTCGGGATTCCGGTAAGGCTGAATCCTGATCGTTAAATTACCCATTGCATACTCTCCCCAACCAAACATCACCACAAGGTAGAAAGCAGAGCGTCACATAAAACAAATTCAGTCAATAAATGAAGGTAATTTCTTCATAGTGCTTGTTTTTCTCCAATATCATTTCTCCTTGAGATTATTCATGTATGATCTCTTGCCATGTGCCTGGATATGGCTCAGTTTGCGTAAATCATTTGGAGCTGGAGTTTTTAGCAAAAGGCTTATAGTTATCAATGGAATGTAGACACATGAAGACAAAACACAAAACAAAATGTAGAAGATATAGAGAATAGTAGGTTAGTGCCGTGAATGGGGAAAAATATCTGGAGCGGCACGGAAAATTCCGTGCCGCGCCAGATATTTTTCCCCATTTACGGCACTAACCTACTATTCTATTTATCCCGTCAACACCTACAAATAGCTATAAAATGGAAAAAAATAACCCCAGCCGCATCATCAAAATCGGAGAATCGACTAGTATGACAACCGCACAAATTCATATGCAGTGATTAGGTCATATTGACAGGATATCAAAAAGTTTCACGGCACCGTGTTTCACGGCACATACGCACTGTGTTGACGGGATAAACAAAATATGATAGATGTACTAGTAGTCATGTAGAAATGTAAGTGAATTTACAAATGGAATGAGCCTAATATTATTCATACATACGATGATGTGCATGTGGTTACAGATAATATTATATGTCTTGTGCATATCAATAAAATAGTATTATAAAATCATGGCATTCACATTGCATTGAAAATGGAACTAATTTGCACAGTTTATTTACATGATATGTAATGCATGTATATATACACACCTATAGCATCATATTTACTGTCTGTTCCACTTAATACTTACTTTTTAAATATTTATTAGATTTAATGTGTTTAATGGCCAAAAGTTCGTCGGCAGCAAAACGTGGAACAGACAGTAACTACACCTACTGTAAAATGGAACTAATTTCCACAGTTTATTTACATGATATGTAATGCATGTATATATATACACACCAACAGCATCATATTTAACCCTTACTACGCTGGAGACGGAAAATGTCGTCTGCTGTCCTTCATGTTTGCCTTAATTCTTAAAAAAAAACACCTATTTTGACAGCGCATGAGAATCGTCTCCAGTGGAGACGATTCTCATGCGCTGTCAAAACAGGTTTATGTTGAGAAATATTGAAAATAAAACATTTCCGGCAGACGACGAAAAATAATTCAGCATAGTAAGGGTTAACTACACCCACTGTACACATCATATATTATACATTTTTGTACAGGCACATACACACAGGAACACAAGGGCATCAAAACAGGTCCGGTAGGTCCAGTGATAGCTACAATAATTCGCCTCCGATATGTTATCTACGGCTACAATCTGACCCATTCAAAAAATGTGATCAACCGAAGTGCATACCCAAACCTGTTGCATGAGTCAAAATTTAGTAAACTGTATACTTTATACTTTTAAACAACTAATCTTTGACGTAGAACTAGTAAATTGCCAAAAATAAGAGAACAGGGAAATCATTTTCCCATTGAAGCCATCTTTTCTCTTGTTGTTGCTCAACATTCAACATAACGAAATAAAGCTTTCAAATTTACAAGATATACATGTCAATGTCAGATAAACACCTTGACACGGTAAAATAACAAATTTCTGTTTGTGTATGTTCTTTATTAATAATTTATTGATACAGCTTTGACAGTTTTATTGCTAACATATCAAACACGCCGGATAACCGATTGCAAAAATGACTCTTCCATGTGTTATATTAAAGAGATGGGGTTAAATTGCTACCCTCACGAGAGGTATGGAGAGGGATAGCAATTTTGTTTCTAGTAAGGCGACTCCCGGATCAATAACTTTGACAAAAATACGACTTTTTATTGAAATGTTTAGAATTCATATAAATATCATACAAAAAACAAGAGGCCCAAATGGGCCTGTATCGCTCACCTAAAAGCCTCCATAGTGGTCATCTTGATTTCACAAAGACTCTTCACTTACAACTTCAAATGTTCCACAGAATTTGTTGGTACCTTCTGATCTAACATATATTGCGAATGTGCATGTGATTTACTGCTATACCTTCGATTTGATATATAAAATGACCATATTCGGTCAAAAATAAAATTTGACCCCTATTTGACCCCTCGGGCCATGACCATTGTTGACCCAGAGGCCACCATATGAACAAATCTGAATCAGCGTTAACTATCGATCATTCATACAAAGTTTCGTCGAAATCGGCCTGGCGGTTTGTGAGAAGATTTTTTGACAATTTGACCTACTTTTCAATGGCAGACATCTTGGATTTGGTGATGACCTCCATTTTGACAAAAATGAACAGGCTTCACCAACAAACCATTTCAGTTAAGTTTGGTCAATATCGGCCAAGCAGTTCATAAGAAGAAGTCCTTTGAAATCTTTAGTAAAAGAACAACCTTTTGACCTGTCGGTGGCCATCTTAAATGACGTAATCATCTGATTTTGGCAAAACATGCTCCAGAGTGATCATCTCGTCGATACCTTGGATTGGATATATTATATGACCATATTTGGTCAAAAATATAATTTGACCCCTAGTTGACCCCTCGGGCCACGCCCATTTTTGACCCAGGTGCCACCATATGAACAAATCTGAAACAGCGTTAAATATCAATCATTCACACCAAGTTTCGTCAAAATCAGCCTGGAGGTTTGTGAGAAGATTTTTTTGACAATTTGACCTACTTTTCAACGGCGGACATCTTGGATTTGGTGATGACCTCCATTTTGACAAAAAAATTAACAGGCTTCACCAACAAACCATTTCAGTTAAGTTTGGCCAATATCGGCCCAGCAGTTCACAAGAATAATACGTTTGAAATCGTAAAACAAATTTTTTACCTTTCGGTGGCCATCTTGGATGACAAAATCATCTGATTTAGACAAAACATGCTGTAGAGTGATCGTCTCGTCGATACATTCGATCCGATATACTATATATATTCGATCCGATATACTATATGGCCATATTCTGTCAAAAATAAAATTTGACCCCCATTTGACCCCTCGGGCCACACCCATTTTTGACCCAGGGGCCAGCATATGAACAAATCTGAAACAGCGGTAACTATCAATCATTCTTACCAAGTTTCGTCGATATCGGCCTGGAGGTTTGTGAGAAGAAGATTTTTGGACAATTTGACGCGGCAATCTCAACGGCGGCCATCTTGGATTTGGTGATGACCTCCATTTTAACAAAAATGAACAGGTTTCACCCACAGACCATTACAGTTAAGTTTGGCCAATATCGGCCAAGCAGTTCACAAGAAAAAGACGTTTGAAATCTTTAGTAAAAGAAGGACCTTTTGAACTATCAGTGGCCATCTTGGATGACGTAATCATCTGATTTAGACAAAAAAATCTCCAGAGTGATCGTCTCGTCAATACCTTCGATTTGATATATTATATGACTATATTCGGTTAAAAATAAAATTTACCCCTATTTGACCCCTCGGGCGACGCCCATTTTTGACCCAGGGGCCACCATATGAACAAATCTGAAACAGCGCTAACTATCGATCATTCATACCCAGTATCGTCGAAATCGGCCTGGCGGTTCGTGAGAAGAAGATTTTTAAAGAATTTGACCTACTTCTCAACGGCGGCCATCTTGGATTTGGTGATGACCTCCATTTTAACAAAAATGAACAGGCTTCAACCACAGACGATTACAGTTAAGTTTGGCCAATATCGGCCAAGCAGTTTACAAGAAAAAGACGGCCTGGCGGTTCGTGAGAAGAAGATTTTTTAAGAATTTGACCTACTTTTCCATGTTGGCCATCTTGGATTGTCGATGACCTCCATTTTAACAAATCTGAAATGGCATCACCCATATATCATCCCTGTGAAGTTTAACCAATATCGGCTCAGCAGTTCGGGAGAAGAAGATGATTGAAAATGTTCACGGACGGACGGACGACGGACGCCGGACGACGGACGACGGACACTTTGCCATAACAATAGCTCACATGAGCTTTGCTCAGGTGAGCTAAAAAGGTAATGAATGTAATTATTAAATCAAATATAAGTATATGTTGTTACAACTCAGTTGAACCATCTCGACGAGACGGTTCAACTGAGTGGTAACGTGCACTTTGAGTGGGTGAGTGGAGGGGAGTTGGGGGAGGGGTCCCATACTGTCACCTCACCAATCTTACGATTCTTCCGATGCCCCTGCATAATCAATAACAATCCATTGCAATCAATATACATATACATATACACAGAGTTTTATGCTTAATCCGACACATACTGGAACATAGAACAGGATTTTTCAACAATTTAAAGTGAGAGCTAAAAGTGTTATTTTTGTAAAATCAATGAATCAATCATGCCTATGGAAAAACAGTACCCCGATTCATTTCTCTGAAATGTTAAAATTCCCATGAAAAGAAAGGTTCTGAAACATGTCATTTCAGCACTGCAGTGACTGGAGTCGCAGGTCTCGGTGTTGTTTTCCTGGAGGCAGACAAGGTCTTGGCACATAAAACTTGGCAAAATGAAATAATCAGTGAAAGAGTGGTGCACTATTTGCCTCAGTGCCGAGCTGGAGCTCGTTTCACTAAACTTTGTACGACAACTAGATGGCCGCGGCCTGTATGTTGCACCCGCCGAGACTTTGATAGTATAACAAAAAAAAATAACCAAAAACTTTAACCCGGACACGCGTACGTACGGATGTACGCACGCCAATGTGCTAACTATATCGCGCTAACCGTAAGCGGGCGTGACAAAAATGTTATTACGAAGATTGCTATAAATTTACTTCACACATCAATATGATATATTAATGCTACACTTTTTCAACCGACATGTAGGGGTCATTAAATCTGAACAAACCACCAAAGATTTGTCAGAATCGGCTGCTAAATGCAACTGTGCAGACAAATTTAGTTTTGCACTTACAAACTTCTTAGTCGCACAAATTTTAGTGAAACGGGCCCCTGTTCTCTAGGGGCCCGTTTCACTAAACATATGCAGCCTATGCTCAATAAATGTAAATCAAATAATTGTTTACAAGAAAACTGTGTTAATGTGAAATCATAATTTTGCACTTACAAACATTTTAGTCGTACAAAGTTTAGTGAAACGGGTCCTAGGTCTGCTACTATTTTTGTTCTCAGGCTACAACACTGCTGTACATCAATCTCATAACTTAAAGGGGCATATCAGGATTTAAAAAAAAAAAATACTATAAAAAATAAAAACGTGTTTTCATCATGTTTAATTGAAGATATATGACGATATTAGGACCACTGGGTTGTTTCAATTTTCACCGATATCAGTACATATTATGCAACAAGATAGGAAATCCGATATTTGTGTACCTATATGGGTGAAAATAGAAACAACCCAGCAGTCCGAGTATCATCAAATATCTTCAATTAAACCACTTTACACAGGGCCATGAAGAAAACACATTTTTTTTATTATTTTTTTTTCTAAATCCTAAAGAAAAAAAAATTCAGCGGTCCTAATATCATCCTATATCTTCAATTAAACCACTTTGCACAGGGCCATGATGAAAACACGTTTTTATTTTTTATAGTATTTTTTTTCTTTAAAAAATCCTGATATGTCCCTTTAACTGTTTCAATACGACAACCATACTTTTATGACAATGTTAACTTCAACAGTGCATATCCTGGTGGTCCAACTAAAAACAAGTTGTCTCATCAGGATCAACAACAAATATTGCACACCTGTAGCCGATTTCACCAACATTGCAAAGTATACTTTTCTAGCAAAGTATACTTTGAGGGAGTAATCATTTATTTTTCCCGAAATGCATTATTTCATATACATTTAGAACTAACGACTGCATATATTTGATGATTAAACGTATGCAGAATTATTATGGCTGTGATAATGTAATAAATTCAGTATAATAAAAATTAATAAATTTATCCTTAAATTGAAAATTTCTCCCTCAAAGTATACTTTGCTAGATAAGTATACTTTGCAATGTTGGTGAAATAGGCTACTGATTAATTGAATACACATGTAGTCTGAAAATTAACGTGAAAGTGTCCACTTTAAATGTGGGTAAAAGGTTAAAAATATGCAAACATGAAAACAATATAGCCCGATATAATGAACATTAACCCTTAGACTGTGGGAAACAAAATTTCTCGTCTGCTGTTGTTTTACATTCCATCTTGTTTCTCAAGACAAACATGGGTTGACAGCACTTTCGAATCATTTCCGATATTCGATTCATTTCCATCGGAAATGATTCTTAAGTGCTGTCAAACCATGTTTTTTTACGAGAAAAATGGAAAATATAAAATAAACAGCAGACGACAAAATGTAATTCAGCATTGTATGGGTTGTTGATATGCACAGAATGCACATTGCAGCTTGATGCAGCACTATTGATTTGTGTCGGTTATTCAAGTACATGTGAAAGGGTTTAACGTTCCAGCAACAGCTAAGGTCATTTAGGGACGGGACCTTGGTTTCAAGTCTCATTCAAAAGACCAGTGGGATGGAAATACTACGAAAGTATCGTTGATGCGTAAGGCGATGTTTGAACCCCTCTGGTATTGAAGTTCAGTGCTCTAACCTGTCGGCAACAACCCATCCCTACGGATATGTTGAAAGGCATTTAGGTGTGAAGAACATCTGTGATTGTAAACCCGGGACCCGGCATAAACGGTTGGAATAGCTAGGTCCTATGTAATACAGAGCTCCAGATAAGCTCTGATTTCAAAATCATTGCGTATATTACTTTTACAAATGTATTATTGATTTTCTTCATTTTAGTAATGAAGAAAATCAATAATACATTTGAATAAATGATAAAAAAATATAACAAATTTAAACATTCAGTTATTTGAGCTGCAAAAAGCAAACATTTTTTGAAGCTCAACTAAGTGACTTTTCAACTTTATGACAGTATTGACACAACTCAATTTGAAAATCAATGCGTATTTTCACATTGCTGTGCATGTTTTGTACTCCCACTGTTGAAAATCAATGCGTATTTTCACATTGCTGTGAGTATTTTGTACTCCCACTATTGATAATCAATGTGTATTTTCACATTGCTGTGCATGTTTTGTACTCCCACTGTTGATAATCAATGCATATTTTCACATTGCTGTGAGTATTTTGTACTCCCACTATTGATAATCAATGTGTATTTTCACATTGCTGTGAGTATTTTGTACTCCCACTATTGATAATCAATGTGTATTTTCACATTGCTGTGAGTATTTTGTACTCCCACTGTTGATAATCAATGCGTATTTTCACATTGCTGCGAGTATTTTGTACTCCCACTATTGATAATCAATGTGTATTTTCACATTGCTGTGCATGTTTTGTACTCCCACTGTTGATAATCAATGCGTATTTCCACATTGCTGTGCATGTTTTGTACTCCCACTGTTGAAAATCAATGCGTATTTTCACATTGCTGTGTGTATTTTGTACTCCCACTGTTGATAATCAATGTGTATTTTCACATTGCTGTGCATGTTTTGTACTCCCACTGTTGAAAATCAATGCGTATTTTCACATTGCTGTGCATGTTTTGTACTCCCACTTTTGATAATCAATGCGTATTCAGCTAAAATAATTGCGTAAAATTTTATCTGGAGCTCTGGTAATATAGAATGAATGAAGTAGAAAAGGACAAAGTGTCATGGAATGCATTATTATGCTGTCGGAAATTCAAACTACCGGGTAATAGTAGTAATATTCATGAAGAATATAAATCTCTCAACCCAACACAGTATAGTAATTTCCAATAACCTCTGAAGGAAAGCACATTTAATACACATTATTTTAAAGTCACTCTTTTTAATAAATTTTCGACCACATGGTTTGTATCAAAATAGTGTGAAACTGTATTGGCAGTCCTATGTAGTCGAAAATTTAATAAAAAGAGTGACTGAGTAATGTAAATCAGTATACTTTGTCATAATTAACGTGCAAAATGGAGATTTTGGCACGTACATTTGGACGCATACCAAACACTTGTAGCCTTCGCCAATGATGAAAATTATGACTGCCATATCAAACATTCAACTGAAGCAAGCGAGACAAAAATGTCACAAATTTGTGGCTGTGACTGGAAAAATGGGGCTTATGAGTTTTGCGACCAGTGTAGATCCAGATCAGCCTGTGCATCCGCACAGTCTGATCAGGATCTGCACTGTTCGCCATTCAATCAATGAAACATCCATTATGCTTCTAACAAGCAAACAAATTGTTATCAGTCCACAGGTGTGCTAAATGATCAGGAGCTTCACTGGTCACAAAACCCATGAGCCCCATTTCTCCAGTCACAGCTACATTTACATAATATGTGATTGGTTATCAATGGTACACAACAACAACAACAAGTACCGATTCAAAGTACATATTCTTTTATAGTGTCCTTATTACGTAACGGATTTTGATGAAATATGGCGCATCTCCTTGGACCACCAAATGCAGCTCATGAAGACGAGTTTGCTGCACCATATTTCATCAAAATCCGTTGCATATTAAGGAAAATATCAAAGAATACTTACTTTGGAGTGGGCGACGTTGTTGTTGTTGTAACCACGTGATCATGCACCTTGGTACAGTAACAGTGGTGTCTTGAGAGTATATCACAGCGTGTTGAAACACAAGATGGACCCGGCTCTGGGATTATCTCCCTTGTCACCCTATATCATGTGACCTGCCATAATACAACTATTGAGGCTTTGGACACTGAAGATCTTTGATCTACAAGTACATTCATGAAATTCACTTAGCGATTTCATTAAAATCACAAAGTGCACTGATCTAGCTATTAAGTGCACTGATCTGATCTGGCTACCGGTAAGTGCACTGAATTGGCTAAGTGCACTGAATTGGCTAAGTGCAGTTTGAGGGAATAATTTTCAATCTACGCATAAATTATAATTTGTATTTAATGAAAAAAGTGGGTATAATAATATATTTATCTAATCATAATGGCTGTGATAATGTAATACAGTATAATTGTATAATTATAGTATGTACAGTGTAATACACTATAATGCTACGTAATTGTAATAATCAAATATAAACCAAGTGTACTTGTGTAGGTGAGTGTATTGAGCAATTTTGGTGAAATCTGTTACCGATATTCAATCAAGGTACATGGGGGAAAACAATTCAGTTCAATAGCGAACAGTGTAGACCCTGATCACACTGTGGATGCGTGCAGTCTGATCTGGGTCTACAGTGGCCGAAGCTCAGAATGCCCCTTTCATTGTGGAGAAACAAATCTGATATTGACCAATACAATAATACAATACTACAAAATAGTTTATTATACTTGTCCATTGTACATGGGAACATGAGGAACAGAGAGCTTACTGATCAGCTTGCCGACTCACATGGAATGTTCAACAATTCTGCAAAAAAACAGGAACCCACTTTTCCGACATTTCTGCACAAAAATGTCAGAAAAGTGGGTTTCTGGTTTTTGCAGAATTGTTATCATATGGAATGGTATAAATTTATAAATTTTTCATGAACTCTGCATGCTAGCGTTGAAAATAACAGCCAACAAATTGGGAGTATTTTTCTTACTTCTCTGTAAATATGTCTTGGAGACAGATTCATGATATTTGCAAGGAGAAATAAATTAAACTGTTGTCTGCTATTTTTTAACTATATATAGCCCACACATTTCCCAGCATGCATCTTGAACGTTTTCACAACATCAGTGATTCCAATTTTATCATGCCAGGACACATACTGCCCTTCAAATTCAGATAACAGACCACAAATATAGCATATTTTTCTTATTTTCAATGAAAACACATCTTGGTATTTCATTAGAATTGTCTCCAAGAGACAATTCTAATGAAATGCCCAGACATGTTTTCATTTTGAAGCAAACTATTCAATAATTGCTGTCTGTTGATGTGTAAACAGTATTGTGATTTGATTTTACCCAATTAAAATATTGAAATACCCAATTGCTTCAGAAATGATGGAGTGAAAATACTCAATTACTAATTCCTTATCTGGAGCCCTGAATATTGGTCTTTCAGCATAAACTAATTGAACACCAAAAAAAAAAAAAAGGAGCTATGCTGGTGCACAAATCAGATAAGCCCGACTTCTCCAGTCACAGCCACATTCATACTATTTATTATTATTTGTATAAGACAAGTGTACGATGCGGAAAATGACCCCAGAGCCATGCCTTGTTCTTGGTTAGTAGTCCCTGGGTCTCATGCGACATACGACAATAGCAAGGGCAATAATAATGATGAAGAGAATCACGCCCAGCGCTGTCAGTGCCCACGTCGCATACTCGTACATGGACACTTCGCTCATGTCCGGACTTCGTGTTGTAGTCCCTGGAAATATAATTAATCAACAATTGTCGTCTGCTGTTGCTTTTATATCTTGCCTTATTTCTCAATAAAAACATAGTTTGACAGCACTTCAGAATCATTTCTAATGGAAATGATTCTAAAGTGTTGTCAAAGCATGTTGTAAATTATTCTAAAGTGCTGTCATGTTTGTTGATGATAAAAATGGAAAACAGAAAATAAACAACAGACGACAAAAATTTAAGATAGCGGTTTAAGGAATACAGGAATACATAGAGAATTGCAGACTAGTATATTTTGATATTAAGTTTATCAGGCAAGGCTAGGAACCACGTTCCGAGCCAAGCCTGATACACTTGATATCAACAAGCCTGATACACTTGATATCAACAAGCCTGATACACTTGATATCAACAAGCCTGATACACTTGATATCAACAAGCCTGATACACTTGATATCAAACATTTAAAATACACTAGCACAATATTCTATTTATCAGGTAGTGTTTGATGATCAACTACAGAACGAGTAAATATCACATGGATTTCATTGAAATGATCGCGCAATTTACATTGCATCATTAGACTTATGTAATTCGGTAACGCCATGTGATTGCCGTGCGACCAATGAAAAATCATTTTTCAATAGGCTGCAACCCGTATATTCATATTAAGTCCATGCCTGATACGACAGTTTGTTTGTTTGTTTGTTGGTGTTTAACGGTCTATCAACAGCTAAGGTCATGTAAGGCCGGACAAACGGGTTCGATCCCATTTTAACCTGCTGCATTGGGGGGGGAAAATCCCAAAATCAGAACAGAATATTTACATCAAGAAAAAGTATATTCAGCCCTGAAATTAGAATAACCTGACCTGGTGCCAGGTCCATACCACACCAAAGTCACTTGGCCCCTTCCCCTAAAATAGGATTACGAATATCGTAATACTCACATAAGGGGTATAACCAGATTCAACTGTCATACAAAATGCCAAAGATGTATGTGAGGGCCAAACCAGGTCTCTAGTCGGGATTCTGGTAAGGATGAACCCCGATCGTTAAATTACCCATCACATGCTCCCACCTGCCACCCACCTGATACGACAGTATGTTATCAATCAGTACATATTTGTTCACTATAAAGCGTGTTAGCTGATAACATACTTAACTGTGGGCTGGGGGGGGGGGGGGGATGGGGATATAACAAAGGGAGATAATTCAAAATTTAGCAAGGCTAATCAGTGTACATAAAATAAGTGTGCGTAAAAATGGAGACAACTCGAAAATGCAAAAGTTGTCATTCTTGTGTGCAACAAACAGACAAATATTCCAAAGGGTATTCGAGTTATGCTAAGGTAAACAAGTGTCTGCAGCAGACGTGGGAAATGTCAAATCCATAGTACAAGGTGCAGTCATAAAGTTCTAGGACTGTGTATATATATCTAAAGAATTATTCAGTAGTGAAATACGTCATTCGAAAACTGGTTTAATTACTTCAACAGACAATAACATAAAGTTTCCAAGAAGTAAATCATATAGTTTTGTACAGTAGTCAATTATTCACAGGCATCTATGGCACCAAGGAGCAGTTAGATGTTATCTAACATTGCCGTAAATTATTAACTCTTTGCATGCTGGGAAACTTGTGGGCTATAAATAGTTAAACCAGATGGCTGTGGCCTGCATGTCGAGCCCGCCGAGGCATTTGACCTTGGGCACAGGGGCCGCATGAGTGGGACACAGCATGAATATATGGATGATGACTAATAAGCATATGAAGTTTCAAGTCAATGTGACTTAGTACTGCAGAGATATAAGGTATTTAAAAACTTTAATGCAGATTTCGGACGGACGGTCTTTTATAAATAGGTAACCCTGCTCCCGGCAAAAAAAAAAGATTCTACAATACTCAAATAGTTAGATGACTTTTTTCGTGGCCTAGGTGTCAGGAAATCGCATCTGCGGCGATCTGGACCCCTCAGAATTATTCAGTAGTGAAATACGTCATTCGAAAACTGGTTTAATTACTTCAACAGACAATAACATAAAGTTTCCAAGAAGTAAATCATATAGTTTTGTACAGTAGTCAATTATTCACAGGCATCTATGGCACCAAGGAGCAGTTAGATGTTATCTAACATTGCCGTAAATTATTAACTCTTTGCATGCTGGGAAACTTTTCGTGGCCTAGGTGTCAGGAAATCGCATCTACGGCGATCTGGACCCCCAGATTCCCCCCCCCCCCCCCTGACTTTACGATTTCGTGCTCGCGGAGGTCGGCTATGCTGAATTCTAATTACAGACCTCCTGCAATTATTTCTGTATCCGCCCCTGTGCACATGCGTTATTTGGTAGTCGATGTTTATTGTACTGTAACCCGTTTCATTGTATGTAGGCTTCATTATATGTGTGTAAATAGGTCTGTAATAATATCTCACCATTGTATCAGAATACGCACATGTAACTTACTGTCTGTATATCTAAAAAAATATTTAAAAGTAAGTACTTTTTGATCAATAACAAAAAAGTCATCCTCCCCAAAAAAATGTATTTGATGAAATTCCATTACATACTGATTTTAATGCGAAAAAACGATTTTCCTATGGGAATTTAACATGGGAAGTTAATTTCCAAAACTTCGTTTTTTGATAATTGACTCCGAAAACTGGCTAGATTGAAAATGATGTAACTATGAAAACAAGTTAGATTTTGAAAATCGGTCCACAAATAAAAAAAATATTTTAAAAAATCTATTTTTAGCCCCCATGTTAAATTCCCATAGGACAATCGTTTTTTTCGCAATTAAATCAATATTTGACGGAATTTCATAAACTAATTTTTTTTGGGGGAGAGTGACGTTTTTGTTATTGATAAAAAAGTACTTACTGGTACTTTTAAATATTTTTTAGATTTAATGTGTTTAATAGCCAAAGTTTGTCGGCAGCAAAACATGGAACAGACAGTAGAGTTAATTACTATGTAACCAAACACTGAAATAACAACCAAACATTGCTCCATCCATTGACGTTACATCATAACTTTTACATTTCCTGCAATACTTGCATCTCCTTTGCATGATATGTTTGTTTGCTAACAGAATAAGTGGACACTGGGTTCATAGGTTCAGACATTTCCTTGATGAAAAGAGTAATACAGTCAGAGTGCGGCGCCATATACAGGGATTCCGCTGGGGAAAAGAAAAAAATTGCCACTTCAAAAAAAAAAAGAAGGAATAACCAATAGGATAAAAATAAACAATTGGCGATAAAAAATTACAATTATCGAAAAAAAAAAAAAAAAAAAATAAATAAATGCGTCTGTCGAACGCGGATGCCACCTGCAGCATATTTGAGAAACTGTGACAAAGTGGTTAACCGAAAATTGTGACGGACAGACGGACAAACGGACAGACGGACACCCGGTGGCATAAAAAAAATGTATATGCAGCCTATGTAAATTGATGTAAATCCATCAATTGAAATTTCCAGACGATCCTAAATTTGCACTTATTTTAGTCGTACAAAGTTTAGTGAAACTGCCCCCTGTATGCTTCCACTTACACCCAGCCCTGTTGGAAACGGCTACGAAGTATTCTCTCCAGAAGGCGTATTGCTTCTGTCGGAAGTTGATTTTGTTCATCGACCGGTTCCCGATCTCTAGGTAGCTGTGGTTTTGCAGGTTATACTGGAGCCACACGCTGTTGTGATATTCATCGAACGTATACGAAGTATGCTTGTTCATTGTCGGATTCCTGTAACAGATAAAGTAAATGTGTTTAATGTCCCAGCAACAGCAAAGGTCATATAGAGACAGGACCACAGTTAAAAGACTCATCCGACAGACCAATGGGAAATTTAACTGTGTTAGTACTTTTTCCATGCCGAGGGTGAGGATCGAACTCACAACCTCCAGGATTGAAGTCCAATGCCACATCTGTTCATACTATTCATACTGTGTTAGAGACCGGCTATAAGCATTTTCTTATATAAACTTTTCAGTTTCTTAGGCCTGTTTTGTAGTGTTTTCCCTGAATTGATATGATCATATTTTTATTCATAAGTACATGTACATACAATCAAATACAATCGATATTCCCGGTATTTAGCCGGTACCCATTTACAGCTGGGTGGACTGAAGCAGTGTGGATAAAGTGTCTTGCTCAAGGACACAACGCACGCCTCTGGTGAGGCTCGAACCCACGACCGTAAGATCAGCAGTCCGACACCTCAGACCGCTCGACCACGAGCGCCCCTAGGCCACAGCCCATCCCTCTCTCCGAGAAAGAATGAGTGGATTATAACAACTCCAAACACACTAGTGTAAATGTGTCCAGTCGAAAAATGTACCAGTTTCCTTAAAAGACACTCGGCTCTATTGCAGAAAAGCTTTTGTTGTCTAGTAATTAACCGGCGCTAGACAAAAATGTGCTTACGCTATTCACACCACGAGACCCACCAGCATGCACTGAAACACCTGCACACCAGTAGCCGATTTCACCAACATTGCAAAGTATACTTTGATGGAGTCATCATTTATTTTTCCCGAAATGAATTATGTCATATAGAACTAACCACTGCATATATTTGATGATTAAAAGTATGCAGAATTATTATACTGAATTTATTACATTATCACAGCCAAAATGGCTGTGATAATGTAATAAATTCAGTATAATAACAAGAAACGAGGCAAAGCCACGAAGGCCAGGTTTTTTCCAAGCATAGACACTTGGATAACATAATTATACCCACTTTTTGTAGACTAGATGGCCGTGGCCTGCATGTCGCGCCTTGGGGCGAGGCATGGACACTAAAATAATAGATATACAGTCGTTTCTGTCAAAATGTTCCGGGTTTATACGTGTACAAAGTGTTGTGCGTTGCGTATCCGTGGAGTTTCCGTTAGTTGCGTTTCAAACCGTGTGTCGTCTACATGTAATACGTTTTCGGCCATGCGTTGCGTTTCCCCACTCTTGCGCATGCGCGAAAGTCGAACAAACCGTGTTCAACGCATTGAGTTTCAAAAAGCGTGTAATCCGTGTACAACGGTTGTAAACGTATACAACGGTTGTAAACAACGCATTGAGTTTCAAAAGCGTGTAATCCGTGTACAACGGTTGTAAACGTATACAACGGTTGTAAACGTATACAACGCTAAGGTAAACCGTTTAAACGATTTAACGCTTTCTTTGACGAACGGTTACACGCTTCTACATATACACAGCACCGTACAGATGAAACCGTGTTATACGTATAACACGTTTCCACGGGTTTTAACGCATTACACGTTTTGGTATGCCAACCGTGTATTGCGTAGAATGCGCATGCTCAGATCGTTCTTCGTGTGTGTATATATACTTCTAGACTGCAGGGCTTCTAAAATTTTCAGTTTTCCGGTTGTGGACCGATTTTTGAACTCTCAGACCGATTGAGATTTGAAAAATAGTCTTAAAAATCGGTCCGAGAAAAATTGCCAGCCGGCTGCTATTTCGCTATATACCTTGTAAATTTACCGGTTTTGACCACCAAGTAATTTATGACACATATCCGCGGGCCATATCCGTGTTAAACCAGTGTGCAGCTCGCTGTGTATTCAGTTTCTCCAAATATCGATTTTTCTTAACACACGCGTGGGACAGGTGCATAGCGGATTAGTGACTGAAATAGACTGGCTTCAGTGTATACGAGAGTTCCTAGACTCGCCATTTCTGATGATGTTAAAATAAAATAAAGAAACCATGCACTGTGTTTATCAGTGTTCGTAATATTTAACACCCAAGTAACTGACACGGACTATCAGCCCGGGCTATTCCATATTAAGTTAGGAACTGTTACATTACGCTGTATTAGGGGTCATTTGTGTGTATATAAAATGTACATGTACGTAGGAATGCCGCAGATCCTGATGAGCTGGCTCACGTGATCTACAATTCGCAAACATTTTGATAAACGACAAGGTACATATGTCGTGTTAAAAGCGTGACTCATTAGGCATCAGGGATTAGGGATCAATTAAAGTGCTAAATCACACCGCCGATGTACTTTGAACTCGATCTGAGGGTATGTATTCGCGATATTTTAAAAGGGACGAAACAAGGACGCCTCGAAGCGATCGGGGCCGAACAGGTAATCACGTTAAAACGTGTAACCGTTGTACACGTTTCAACGCTTTCATATAGCTACACGTTTCCAGGTAAAGTGTTGTACACGTTTCAACTCTTTCACCTCGTTACATATGTATACGCCAAAGCGTGTTATACGCCTTGAAGCTAAACGTATTACACGCTTTAAAACTAAACGGTTTGACAATGTGTATTACACGTGTACAAACCGTATTATACGTTTAAACAACGTATACAACGCTTTTAAACTAAACGGTTTGACAATGTGTATTACACGTGTACGAACCGTATTATACGTCTAAACAACGTATACAAAGCTTTTAAACTAAACGGTTTGACAATGTGTATTACACATGTACGAACCGTATTATACGTTTAAACAACGTATACAACGCTACAGCAAACCGTTGCGTTCACGTTGCGTTCGCGTTGCGTTCGCGTTGAGTTTGCAAATGTTGTCTACGGTGGAACAAAAACGGAGACTGCACTGTAGTAGATGGAAAAACTTTAACAAAAAAACTTTAACCGGACACACGGACGTACGGACGACGGACGGACGTATGCCAAAATGCCAACGATATCGCGCTTTCCGCAAGCGTGTGTGACAATGACGATAAACACCCATGTGAAGTATCAAGGTAATGAGGGTGAAGCAGTTGCAGAGATATAGTACACAAAAAAACTTTAACAAAATTTTTTTAAAGTAATTTGACCTTGACATTGGGCACAGGGGCCGCACGGTTGGGGGTTAGAATGAAAATATGGATGATGATAAATACCCATGTGAAGTTTCAAGGTAATGGGCGAAGCAGTTGCAGAGATATAGTATAACAAAAAAGTTTTAACCAAAAAATTTAACCAGACGTACGTTAAAAAGTTAACGTTGAAAATGGCTAAGTCAATTACGTAGAAATAATAGGTGAAGATAAAACAAGAAACGAGGCAAAGCCACGAAGGCCAGGTTTTTTCCAAGCATAGACACTTGGATAACATAATTATACCCACTTTTTGTAGACTAGATGGCCGTGGCCTGCATGTCGCGCCTTGGGGCGAGGCATGGACACTAAAAAAATACATATAGTAGATGGAAAAAATTTAACGAAAAAACTTTAACCGGACACGGACGTACGGACGGACGTATGCCAAAATGCATAAAATGCGCTTTCCGCAAGCGGGTGCGACAATGATGATAAACACCCATGTGAAGTATCAAGGTAATGGGTGAAGCAGTTGCAGAGATATAGTACACTTAAAAACTTTAACAAAAAAATTCAAAGTAATTTGACCTTGACATTGTGCACAGGGGCTGCACGGTTGGGGGTTAGAATGAAAATATGGATGATGATAAACACCCATGTGAAGTTTCAAGGTAATGGGCGAAGCAGTTGCAGAGATATAGTATAACAAAAAAGTTTTAAGCAAAAAACTTTAACCAGACGTACGTTAAAAAGTTAACGTTGAAAATGGCTAAGTCAATTACGTAGAAATAATAGGTGAAAGTAAAAAAATGGTCACATGTTGTATAGTTGTGTGGTAGCCACCCCTTGGTTATGAAGCTGTGAAAGTTTGGTGGTCCTAGGTGGTACAGTACCAAAGAAATGGACAACACGAAAACTTAACATTGTAAACGCGAAAACTTAACATTGAAAATGGCTAAGTCGACTGCGCGGAAAAAATGGGTAAAGTTAAAAACAAGAAACGAGGCAAAGCCACGAAGGCCAGGTTTTTTCCAAGCATGGACACTTGGATAACATAATTATACCCACTGTTTGTAGACTAGATGGCCGTGGCCTGCATGTCGCGCCTTGGGGGGTGAGGCATGGACACTAAAAAAATGCATATAGTAGATGGAAAAACATTAACGAAAAAACTTTAACCGGACACACGGACGTACGGACGGACGGACATATGCCAAAATGCCGACGATATCGCGTTTTCCGCAAGCGGGTGCGACAATGATGATAAACACCCATGTGAAGTATCAAGGTAATGGGTGAAGCAGTTGCAGAGATATAGTACACGAAAAAGCTTTAACAAATAAATTCAAAGTAATTTGACCTTGACATTGCGAACAGGGGCCGCACGGTTGGGGGTTAGAATGAAAATATGGACGATGATAAACACCCATGTGAAGTTTCAAGGTAATGGGCGAAGCAGTTGCAGAGATATAGTATAACGAAAAAGTTTTAAGCAAAAAATTTAACCAGACGTACGTTAAAAAGTTAACGTTGAAAATGGCTAAGTCAATTACGTAGAAATAATAGGTGAAGGTAAAAAAATGGTCACATGTTGGATAGTTGTATGTGGTAGGCACCCCTTGGTTATGAAGCTGTGAAAGTTTAGTGGTCCTAGGTGGTACAGTAGCAAAGAAATGGACTTAAACACGAAAACTTAACATTGTAAACGCGAAAACTTAACATTGAAAATGGCTAAGTGGACTGCGCGGAAAAAATGGGTCAAGTTAAAAAAAAAGTAACATGTTGGATAGTGATATGTGGTGGGCACCCCTTGATTATGAAGCTGTGAAAGTTTGGTGGTCCTAGGTGGTACAGTACCAAAGAAATGGACTTAAACACGAAAAAAAACTTAACATTGAAAACGCGAAAACTTAACATTGAAAATGGCTAAGTCGACTGCGCGGAAAAAATGGGTCAAGTTAAAAAAAAAAGTAACATGTTGGATAGTGATATGTGGTGGGCACCTCTTGATTATGAAGCTGTGAAAGTTTGGTGGTCCTAGGTGGTACAGTAACAAAGAAATAGACTCAAACACGAAAACTTAACATTGATTGTGGACGCCACCCGCCACCCGCCACCCGCCCGCCCACCTGGCTTTCGCCAATCCAATAGCCTGGATTTTTTTTAAAAAAAACCTGGCTAAAAATTAATAAATTTATCCTATTAAAATTGAAAAGTATATTTTGCTAGAAAAGTATACTTTGCAATGTTGATGAAATAGGCTACTGGAAATGTGTCCAATGTGTAAGATTTGTGCAGTATTTTTTTTTGCTTTTAAATATGGTAGATCAGGAATCGCGACAAACAAATTGTTTTTTCACTTTAATGACCTCTGATTTGTGGTTGTGACTGGAGAAATGGGACTTATAGGTTTTGGCAACCAGTATAGATCCAGATAAGCCTGTGCATCAGCATGTTTTATAAATGAAACACCCGCCATGCTTCTATCAAGCAATATAGATTGTTATCGGGTTACAAGAGTATACCATTTAATCAGGAGCTACTCTGGTCACAAATCACACAAGTCACATTTCTCAAGTCACAGCCAGAGCTCCAGATAAGGTGCGTATTTGCTTAAATTAAAATTGCCAACAAGAGTGCCATAAGTTACAAAATACGCCCGTCGAATATGGGCCAGACAGCGAAGATGCAGAAATGTGAAGCTGTCACCACCAAGGCAAGAAACATTAATGAGAATTTGAAACTCTATAGCATTATTTCTTCATCTCGTGCTAAACAACTATACTAATTTAGGCAGAGATGTGTAAAGTAGAAATGATATAAAATTGGATACAAAAATGTAGAAAAAATGGCTAAGTTAAAAAGGTGATATTTTTGTTAAAAAATATTTTTTCGGCATAAAAACACCAAGTTGCACATCTTCAATATGTGTAGAAGATGTGTGTATAGTTTCAGATCGATCGACTGAACGGTTTCAGAGGAGTTGTGTACACGAACTATGCACTTTTTCTGTCAGCCGCCCGCCCGCGGTAAAACATAATACGTACCGTTTATTAAAAACGGTCGTATAAAAACCCAATTGAAATCAGAAGTAGCGAGTATCAAAAAGCAATGAAAAATTTGTGGTATCTTTATCATGCTACAGAAAACTATAAACAGACCACACATATAGCATATTTTTCTTATTTTTCCATGAAAACACATCTTAGTATTTCATTAGAATTCTTTCCAAGACATGTTTTCATTTAGAAGCAAACTATTCAATAATTGCGGTCTGCTGATGTGTAAACAGTAGTGTGATTTTATTTTACCCAATTACAATTTTGAAATACCTAATTGCTTCAGAAATGATGGAGTGACAATACTCAATTACTAATTCCTTATCTGAAGCCCTGCACAGCCACATATACGCACCCTGAGTTTGAGAAATTGGTGAAGAGATTCATCATGTAATCGCTCATGTTGCGATCACTGAGGTCCATGTCATACTCCTGTCGCGGGAAGACACCAAACAGTTCTCTGTACGTCTCGTTGATGAACGGGAATCCAAACACGTACTGCAGTTCCTGCCCATGGGCCACGCCTGCAATTATGGGAAATATTCACACCGCTGGCTGGAATTATGGGAAATATTCACACCGCTGGCTGGAATTATGGGAAATATTCACACCGCTGGCTGGAATTATGGGAAATATTCACCCTGCTGGCTGGAATTATGGGAAATATTCACACCGCTGGCTGGAACTATGGGAAATATTCACCCTGCTGGCTGGAATTATAGGAAAATATTCACACTGCTGGTTGGAATTATCGGAAATATTCACACTGCTGGTTGGAATTATGGGAAATATTCATCGGAAATATTCACACTGCTGGTTGGAATTATGGGAAATATTCACACCGCTGGCTGGAACTATGGGAAATATTCACCCTGCTGGCTGGAATTATAGGAAAATATTCACACTGCTGGTTGGAATTATCGGAAATATTCACACTGCTGGTTGGAATTATGGGAAATATTCATTGGAAATATTCACACTGCTGGTTGGAATTATGGGAAATATTCACACCGCTGGATGGAATTATGGGAAATATTCACACAGCTGGCTGGAATTATGGGAAATATTCACGGCTGGAATTATCGGAAATATTCACCCCGCTGGCTGGAATTATGGGAAATATTCACGGCTGGAATTATCGGAAATATTCACCCTGCTGGCTGGAATTATCGGAAATATTCACACTGCTGGTTGGAATTATGGAAATATTCACACCACTGGCTGTAATTATCGGAAATATTCACACCGCTGGCTGGAATTATGGGATATATTCACGGCTGGAATTATTGGAAATATTCACCCCGCTGGCTGGAAATTATCGGAAATATTCACACTGCTGGTTGGAACTAGATTGGTCAGTAAGCGAGGCTTACGGAATACCCCCCGCGTGGGCCCAGGTACCCCTAAAATATGTAAAAATGTCCATTGGAGCAATGCGTGTGTGAAATGTGAAGCAGATCCGAGCAAGGAAATAGAAGTTATAACCAATTTCTCTGATGTTAAGTTTTGTAAAGAGACTAAGTATGTGACCTTGACCTCGAGATCAGCGGGAATTTGTCACAGCATGATAGTAGATCCTTAGAGGAATTCATACATGAAATATTAAGAATATTAAGAATTTTCGATGAAAGAAATAGAAGTTATCACATATTTCTCTGATGTTAAGTTTTGTAAAGAGACTAAGTATGTGACCTTGACCTTGGGATCAGCGGGGGTTGGACGGTCATAGATTTGTCACAGCATGATAGTACAACCTTAGAGGAATGCACAAGTGAAATAATAAGAATTTTCAATGAAGGAAATAGAAGTTATAACTTATTTCTCTGATGTTAAGTTTTGTAAAGAGACTAAGTATTTGACCTTGACTTTGGGATCACCAGGGATTTGAAGGTCGTGCATTTGGCACAGCATGGTAGTAGAGCCTTACAGGAATGCATGTGTGAAATATTAAGCATTTTAGATGAAGGAAATAGAAGTTATAGCAATATTTCTCTGATGTTAAGTTTTGTAAAGAGAC
Source organism: Conchocele bisecta (assembly GCA_029237695.1). Classification (NCBI taxonomy): domain Eukaryota; kingdom Metazoa; phylum Mollusca; class Bivalvia; order Lucinida; family Thyasiridae; genus Conchocele; species Conchocele bisecta. Next base: position 30,676,477 of record CM055266.1, read on the forward strand.
TAAGTATTTGACATTGACCTTGGGAACAGCGGGGCTTGGAAGGTCATGGATTTGGCACAGCATGGTAGTAGAGCCTTACAGGAATGCATGTGTAAAATATTAAGCATTTTAGATGAAGGAAATAGAAGTTATAACAATATTTCTCTGATGTTAAGTTTTGTAAAGAGACTAAGGATTTGACCTTGACCTTGGGAACAGCGGGGGTTGGACGGTCATGGATTTGGCACAGCATGGTAGTAGAGCCTTACAGAAATGCATGTGTGAAATATTAAGCATTTTAGATGAAGGAAATAGAAGTTATAACAATATTTCTCTGATGTTAAGTTAAATTGTAAAGAGACTAAGTATTTGACCTTGACCCTGGGATCAGCGGGGGTTGGACGGTCGTGGATTTGGCACAGAATGGTAGTAGAGCCTTACAGGAATGCATGTGTGAAATATTAAGCATTTTAGATGAAGGAAATAGAAGTTATAACAATATTTCTCTGATGTTAAGTTTTGTAAAGAGACGCACGGACGCACGGACGCACGGACGCACGGACGCACAGACACACAAACGGACAGACGGACGCATGCACGCACGGACGGATGCACGGACAACCTGACTCCAATATACCCCCCCACAACTCGTTGCGGGGGTATAATTATCGGAAATATTCACATCACTGGCTGGAATTATTGGAAATATTCACACCGCTGGCTGGAATTATGGGAAATATTCACCCCGCTGGCTGGAATTATGGGAAATATTCACACCACTGGAATAATGGGAAATATTCACACCACTGGAATAATGGGAAATATTCACACCACTGGCTGGAATTATGGGAAATATTCACACCGCTGGCTGGAATTATGGGAAATATTCACACTGCTGGCTGGAATCATCGGAAATATTCACCCCGCTGGCTGGAATTATCGGAAATATTCACACCACTGGAATAATGGGAAATCACACCACTGGAATAATGGGAAGAGTTAAAAAGGCGATATTTTTGTTAAAAAATATTTAGTTGGCATAAAAACATCAAGGTGCACATCTTCAATATGTGTAGAAGACGTGTGTATAGTTTCAGATCGATCGACTGAACGGTTTCAGAGGAGTTGTGTACACAAACTCTGTACCCTATGTAGAATTGTATACAAAAATGTAGAAAAAATGGCTAAGTTAAAAGGTGATATTTTTGTTAAAAAATATTTGTTCGGCATAAAAACACCAACGTGCACATCTTCAATATGTGTAGAAGACTTGTGTATAGTTTCAGATCGATCAACTGAATGGTTTCAGAGGAGTTGTGTACACAAACTATGCACTTTTTCTGTCCGCCACCCGCCCGCCCCGCAGTAAAACATACGTACCGTTTTTTAAATTATCGGAAATTATTCACAACACTGGAATTAAGGGAAATATTAATGCCACTGCATTATGGGAATGATTCATAACACTGGAATTAAGGGAAATATTAACACCACTGCATTATGGGAATAAGTCACAACACTGGAATTAAGGGAAATATTAACACCACTGCATTATGGGAATAAGTCACAACACTGGAATTAAGGGAAATATTAACACCACTGCATTATGGGAATAAGTCACAACACTGGAATTAAGGGAACTACAGCTACGATGACAGTCTCATCAGAATAGACCATAGCGTCCAATTTCCGAAGGCACCAGATTTATTTCATCTTATTTTCTCCAACACTTTTCATTCAGCCACAGAGTTTACATAGTTCACACAGTTTACCACCAGTTGGTCTGAATTTAAATGCCGTAAAACACAGGAAAGTGCATTTCAAGACATCTAGATTAACAAAAAAAAAACCTAGCAGAATCGCTCCACTTAGTGGAGCTCAAAAATAGGACAACCCCCCAGTTCCCCAAATGCTGGATCCGCCCCTGCATTGTGAGTAAATATTATTGAAATTGGTCAAGGAGTTAAGGAGTTATTGAACACTTAAACGTGTTAGCCTTATGGATGCAAGGACGGACGCACGCACAGGGGTAAAACATAAAGCCCCCCTCCCCCCTTTAAATTGGTGGGGGCATAAAAATAGTTGGAAACGGGACTAAAAGCACATGCATATGCCAATATACTATACCCAATATTGCAATCCTAGCGGACACACTCACCTCTCCATGAGGGTAGGTAGTCGTATCGGGACTTGTATGTGAACACATAGGCGTAGGTTTTGTTGTAGATGTTTTGGGAGCGCACTGTCTCGTCCATCCCGGTGCCAAATATGTAGTCCGACATTAACTGGAAACAAATGTGCCGAAGGTCACAATATACGCCCATTGAGGCATGGCCAGTCAACTAACTCACTGAAAACAAATAGGTTTATGTCTCTTGCCATAATAAAACATGTGTACAAATTTGGTTACATGAGTTAATTGCGTGGACAAGGATACAGAATGCGAAAATTAAAAATTGTGGTCAAAGGGAGATAAGTCATCAATCATTTTTTACAATCAATAGGCTTCTTCGTCTTGTCATGATAAACATGTATACCGAATTTGATTACAATCCGTCAAGTAAAACTTGAGTTACTGTGTGGACAAAGATACGATACAGAGTGCAAAAATTAACAAGAGCTGTAGGAGAACAGCATAGCTCGACTATGAGGGTTGTCGATGTACACATAGCTTGACAAACAACGTGGCTGCGGCCTGCATAAAAACCTTAACCAAGGTTGACTAAAAAACTTAACCAAGGGAAATTAAGTAAGTAATTCAAGGTTAAATGTAGGTCAATGACAGATATAGGTCAGGGGTTATTGATGTACATCACTAGGAGATGAATTTTTCCAAATATGGTTGCTGTAGGCCCAGGAGTATTCCATATACAAGCTTGACTAAAAACCTTAACCAAGGGGAAATAACTAAGTAATCCAAGGATAAAAGTAGGTCAAGGTCAAATATAGGTCAGGGATTATTGATGTACATCACTAGGAGATGAAGTTGTCCAAGTATGGTTGATGTAGGCCCAGGAGTATTCCATATACAAGCTTGACTATAAACATTAACCAAGTAATTCAAGGTTAAATGTAGGTGAAGGTAAAATATAGGTCAGGGGTTATTGATGTACATCCCTATGAGAAAAAGTTATCCAAGTATGGTGTCTGTATGCACAATAGTATTCCATATACAAGCTTGACTAAAAACCTTAACCAAGGGGGATTAACTAATTAATTCAAGGTTAAATGTAGGTCAAGGTGAAATATAGGTCAGGGGTTGTTGATGTACATCACAAGGAGATGACGTTGTCCAAGTGTGGTTGGTGTAGGGCCAGGAGTATTCCATCTACAAGGTTGACTAAAAACCTTAACCAAAGAGAATTAACTAAGTAATTGAAGAGGAAATGTAGGTGAAGGTCAAATATAGATCAAGGGTTATTGATGTACATCCCTATGAGAAAAGGTTGTCCAAGTATGGTGTCTGTATGCACAATAGTATTCCATGTACAAGCTTGACTAAAAACCTTAACCAAGGTTGACTAAAAACCTTAACCAAGGAGAATTAACTAGGTAATTCAAGGTTAAATGTAGGTCAAGGTGAAATATAGGTCAGGGGTTGTTGATGTACATCACTAGGAGATAAAGTTGTCCAAGTATGGTTGGTGTAGGCCAGGAGTATTCCATCTACAAGGGTTGACTAAAAACCTTAACCAAACCAAAGAGAATTAACTAAGTAATGAAGAGGAAATGTAGGTCAAGGTCAAATATAGATCAGGGGTTACTGATGTACATCCCTAGGAGATGAAGTTGTCCAAGTATGGTGGGTGTAGGGCCAGGAGTATTCCATATACAAGCTTGACTAAAAACCTTAACCAAGGGGAATTAACTAAGTAATTGAAGAGGAAATGTAGGTGAAGGTCAAATATAGATCAAGGGTTATTGATGTACATCCCTATGAGAAAAGGTTGTCCAAGTATGGTGTCTGTATGCACAATAGTATTCCATGTACAAGCTTGACTAAAAACCGGAAATGTAGGTGAAGGTCAAATATAGATCAAGGGTTATTGATGTACATCCCTATGAGAAAAGGTTGTCCAAGTATGGTGTCTGTATGCACAATAGTATTCCATGTACAAGCTTGACTAAAAACCTTAACCCAGGTTGACTAAAAACCTTAACCAAGGCGAATTAACTAGGTAATTCAAGGTTAAATGTAGGTCAAGGTCAAATATAGGTCAGGGGTTGTTGATGTACATCACTAGGAGATGAAGTTTTCCAAGTATGGTGGGTGTAGGGCCAGGAGTATTCCATATACAAGCTTGACTAAAAACCTTAACCAAGGGGAATTAACTAAGTAATTGAAGAGGAAATGTAGGTCAAGGTCAAATATAGACCAGGGGTTATTGATGTACATCCCTATGAGAAAAGGTTGTCCAAGTATGGTGTCTGTATGCACAATAGTATTCCATGTACAAGCTTGACTAAAAACCTTAACCAAGGTTGACTAAAAACCTTAACCAAGGGGAATTAACTAAGTAATTCAAGAGGAAATGTAGGTCAAGGTCAAATATAGATCAGGGGTTATTGATGTACATCACTAGGAATGAAGTTGTCCAAGTATGGTGGGTGTAGGGCCAGTAGTATTCCATATACAAGGTTGACTAAAAACCTTAACCAAGGCGTGACGGTGACGCCGACGCCGGGGTGACAACATAAGCTCTGCTTATTCTTCGAATAGTCGAGCTAAAAATGGCTGCCATGGGGAGATAAGTCATCGGAAAATTTTGGAAAATCAATAGGCTTCTTCGTCTTGTCATGATAAACATGTATACCAAATCTGGTTACAATCAGTGAAGTAGAGCTTGAGTTATTGCGTGGACAATAGCTGGGCCTGCCCGCCGGTCCGTACAAGGGGAATACATAATATGCCGTTTATTTCAAACGGGCGTATAAAAACAGGTTCACTGGAAGCAACATTTTCAATAGGGTCAAAATAGCAGATCAAAATAAAATTCCATGTTATTGTATGTTGTTATACATAGCAATATTGACCTCTGTTTGAAGTTGGTAATTTGGGAAATTTACTGTAGCAATGCTGAAATTTGAAGGGGCTAAGCCACTGACACCTTCGAAAGTGAAAGTGAATGGGTGTAATGTCCCAGCGCTAAGGTCATATAGAGATGGGCTCCGACACCTTCAAATACTGGATTTATGCTAATAGTAGCACCCTATCTAATTGTAGCGCCTCTCCCATATTTGCATTCTAAATATATTGTTTTCACATACAAAAGTCATTTATATGTGAAAATGACATATTTTGATCCTACTTTCCACGTTTTGATCCTCACGGATTGTGGTATATTCCCTATATATTGGCTTATTGGATTGATTGATTGACTGGTTTATGTCAATTCAACATGGTCACACTGAAAATAATCTTGCAATACAATGAACAGACAATCATGGTGTGATGACTCATTAGAATCCCCTCAGTGAGACGTTTACTTTGCACATTTATAGATTAAGATTTACAAGCAACGTATATCAATGAGATCCTGGTGCCCGTTTTGCTAAACTTTGTACGACTAAAATGTTCGTAAGCGCAAATTTATGATCGTCGGGAAATTTCAATTGATGGATTTACATTTATTGAGCATAGGCTGCATCTGCAGCCTATACTCAATAAATGTAAATCCATCAATTGTTTACAAGAAAACATTGTTAATATGAAATCACAATGTTGCACTTACGAACATTTTAGTCGTACGAAGTTTAGTGAAACGGTCCCCTGTTGTATACACAAGTAGGTATAGGTGTATATTTTGTCAATTTACAGAATGAAGTTTCCAGTTGTAGCATTTACAGTTTCATAAATAAGCTCCCTTCACATAGATATAGATGTTTATTATCATTTAATTATACAATTTCAACCAATGAAATTGTCTAATTTCCGGTCATATGATTGTGGACATAATATATTATAAACACCTGAATATCAGTCTCAGACTCGTCTCGTTGAGCGAGACGAGTCCGACAATGATATTCGAAATGTGATACATGTATTCACGTCGAGTGTCATATTTTGAATATCGCTCTCGGACAATTCTCGCAAATATTACTTTCCACAGGTCCGTAAATCTCAAGTACACCTACCTCCTCAAAAGACAATAATTGTTTTATATTTTGTTTTACTGATAAACATCATGCAAAGTTCTGGAAACATATTTTATTGTGAATGATCTATTAGTCATTTGTAATATTCTATAAATGTCAAGATATGTCTACCTGATACTAGAATAGTCTTGAATATGCTGGTAAATTCTATATAGAACACGGTAGAATGTTCTAGAACATGAAGGAGACATAGAAAATACATGGAACAAGAGTGCCGCAAGTCACAAATACGCTCGTCGAAGATGGGCCAGACAGCGAAGATGCAGAAATGTGAAGCTGTCACCAAGGCAATAAACATTAATGATAATTTGAAACTCTATAGCATTATTTCTTCATCTCATTGTGCTAAACATGTATACTAATTTAGGCAGAGATGTGTAAAGTAGAAATGATATAGAATTGGATACAAAAATGTAGAAAAAATGACTAAGTTAAAAAGGTGATATTTTTGTCAAAAAATATTTTTTCGGCATAAAAACACCAAGGTGCACATCTTCAATATGTGTAGAAGACGTGTGTATAGTTTCAGATCAATCGACTGAACGGTTATAGAGGAGTTGTGTACACAAAGTATGTACCCTATATAGAATTGTATACAAAATGTAGAAAAAAATGGCTAAGGACTGTTCCACCCCACCACCCATGCTTGTGAATTATCGCTTCACCCCACCACCCACACAATTGAATTATTTTTGTTTGCCCCAACCCCCATAATTATTCATTTTCCCTTGCCACACCACCCATATGTATTAATTATTGTATTGCCCCCCACCACCCATACAATTGAGTTATTTCTTTGACCCCCAACCCCCATAATTATTTATTATCAAAATTATTTTAAATATATTGCCAATATATCGCCAAATGGAAAATGCGATTATTACGTTAGGGGTAATTAGAAATCGCATCGGTCCCGTTATTATTCGTTGATTATATGACCGACCTCCGTTTCGCCCTTCGACCAACTCGTCCGTCAGCCAACTCAAAATAATACATAATAGCAACATGATCAGCGGATAGTTGGCAGGTTACAGCAGGCCCATATGTAGCGGGGTGGGGGGGGGACGTTATATATATATATATATTTCTCAACAACAAAACATGAGAATCGTCGCCTTCCCCTTTTGAAAATAAGTTTGGCTCCAACCCGATTTTTCTGTCTGTAACTTAGGGTGACTATCTTGGCGTTACAGACAGAAAATTCGGGGTTATTTTGCTCATACATGTGTCGAAAGCATGCGTGTTGAAATTGCGCATGCGTGTGTGTAGACCATACTTCCAGCAGTCATACGAGATCGCGAATCAAAAATGCGCGATAGTGCAGCGAGGTTGCGAAATAGCGAGATTGATAGAATCTCGCGTTTTTGTCTCGAAATCTCACTATCACACTTCGTGTTTTCGCGATCTCAACCTATGCGAGAAATCACGAAAAAGTAAGGTTGTCACATTTCCTTAACAGGACACATACACGTTGTATTAGGAGACGATTCTCGTGTGCTGCCAAAACATGTTTTTATTAAGAAATAGAGCAAATGTGGACAAACTTCAGTATTTCTTGACAATTGAAACATAATTTGACAAAACATGATAATCATCTTAGGAGACGATTCTTATATACTGTCAATACATGTCTATTGAAAAAAAAAAAAAAATATGTTATGGGTTACTGGTTACTGCATCGGATCGTCGACCTATACACAAAATCGCGAAAACGCGAGACCAAATCGCGAGGCGAAAATATTGTATAAAATATTGTATAAAATATTGTATAAAATATTGTATTCAATATGGCGTTAATACATAAATAATACTCCCGTCCCTCCCCCCCCCCACCCCACCTAATATTCAATATTGAATAAAATATTGTATAAAATATTGTATTCAATTGTACGAATACAACGTAGTAGCATTATTGTCAAGCCCGCTTGCGGAAAGCGATACATAGTGATCACAATGACGTGCGGCTGTCCGTGCGTATTTTTAATTGTTGACAGTATTATCACCGAAAACCGGCGATGTGACATGGAATGAAATGTCGAACCTAGCCCATATTCATTGGGGAAACTGTTAGACCAGGCAAACATTTGACACATTCAGAAATAAACAATTTAAATTCGCGTTTCTCGAGTCGGTGGAGAGGAAATACGATCGATTACACACCGTGAAAATCTTGTTGGAACGTAAATGTCAATTGTCACGTACACCATTTCAGTTTACCGCCGTTACATCAGCTGTTATTCTAAGTATGTATGGTCGCTCGTTAGGGGCATTTTTTCCTTCTTTTATAAGGGATGGGTTGTGGAATAGGGGTAGAACGTCTGACTTCCAATCTGGAGGTTGTGGGTTCAAACATCGCCTTATGCATCACTCATAGTATTTCCATCCCACTGGTCTGTCGGATGAAACTAACTGTGTTCCCGTTTCTATATGACCTTAGCTGTTGCTGGGACGTTTAACCCATTCACTTTCACTTTTTTTCTTCGTTTATACGCGTAGAAACGATAATTATGAACCGTAAAAGTTCTTTTCCACCCCGTGAATGAACGTGAATTTATTTCTCTAAATATTCGTTTCTTGGCATGTCGACGCGATGAGAAAATAAAATTTAAAAAAAAATAGTTTACGTCGTATTTGATTTAAATCGTCCCCGGGTCAGAGGTGTAAAATTTACGTTCGTTCGCGGCGAGTACACAAAATGAAATGTCCCTAATGAGCCACCATAAGAATGCGAACAAATAGCCGACATGTACGTACTACTGTGAACAAACCTGCGCTTAGGCTTACTTTCAGTTTCAGTTTCTACAATACATCAGCTTGCATTGGGAGGTGAAACATACATGCTTTATGCAGGATGTGGGACTACGTGATTGGAGAATACTTGTTATAAATTTTAGTCAGGGCGGGTCACATTGTTATCTGATAAAATTATGGTCAGTGTAGACCATCATGGCATGGTCACACAGTTTCATTATCCAAGCAAACACATGTTTATTCGGCTGAACTAAATATGAGCCGCGTCGAGAGAAAACCTGTCTTCGGGAAATTCTTGGTCAAATTAACATTTTGTTACTATGACAATGGTATTTGTATGATAATAACGACATCATTTAACATTTCGTATACGACAAAATATTTTAAAGTAGGCAGTAGGCCGCTTATAACATTAACTTTGTGACAAAACACGATACCGGGCAGATACCTTATAATTTTCGCCGTGTGTCGATCTTTCTTGAGGATCGCATTACCATCACCTGATATACATTATTATGCAGTCAAGTGATAAACTGATGATTTGATACTACAAAAGCACTTTCGACTACAAAAGCAAGTTTATGACCATCACATTTCCAATTAATATGTTGATGCATTTATTTTAAATTCAATACAAACCCCGGATATTTATGTCATTATATAGATGCCTGTCTACCTCCATTTATGATAAAATGAGTGGCATTAAATGGCATATCATTCGCTAAGTACTGGATAGAATTGTTCAAAAGTCTCAATTTACCAAGATAATAGATGGTAATATCGTTGGCATACACTAGGTTGTTCATATTTAAGATTATTTAGGAATCAAAGTGCAGTGTAAGCGAAGACTTCTCTGATATGTAGCCAGTTAAATTATGCGTTCACCATTTTAAATTCATAAGGACAACCGACGAAAAATAGTAAAAATGTCAAAGAACGACAGTTAAGCAACAATGTACAGCGCCTGAAGCATTTCTAAGTCATTGATGCTGCGAGGAACTCGTGCAAGTATCCTTGCTATAATATTTTGTCACGACACCATGGCCATAACGTCAAACATGTATTCACGTTCAATGATGTCACAAGTACGTGACGTGAAGTCATGATGTCACAATATGTGTACCGAGGTACAAGGTATTGCGTCTCATATTAGTGAAAGTTTCAGTAAGTTATCATTTTCCGTTTTCTGTTCACACTTAATGTTAACTGACACCAGTAAACGTAAATGGGAGGGCAAACTGTGAACTTTTACGGCGACGCTAGACAATTTGAAACGTCGTTTTTCCGACGTCGTTTACTGCTTTTCATGACGTTGTCATTAAGCCCGGTTTTTGTATGGCGCGGCCCATATATAGTAAATACATGGTTAGTGCCGTCAAATATAAAATATATTCGGTTGAGCCTTAGACAGCTTTATTCTACGGCACTAATCATGTATTTAATTTATACCGCATACTAAACATAATTGCTTGAACGTGCGTGACGTCATGTTTTGACATCATTCCCTCGCTATGCGTCACAAATCCAGTGACGTGATTCAAAGCAAAATGGCGGCGTCCACGCTAGGTAGATTCGGTATTGTATCTGATTAAATCTTCGATTTATTTACGATGCGCTTCAATATTGGCTCGAGTTAGACTACACAGTTGTCATAATAAGCATTACAATCATAATGGACATGTCCGTGTCGTTGGTTACGTCGCATATACTGTAAAAATGGACACAATTCAGCTGCACCGACATTATTATACGATATTATTCATACAAAAACGTGATCCAACTTATTTATCACATCCTCATGCACATACCTTGCACACGAGCTGTGTTAATACAGAACCAACACCAGGAAGTGTGTCAAAGATGTGGTAACTCGAGGTAATTCGAAAGTTTCAACAAAACCGTGAAGACACAGGTGAGCCAACTCATAACGAGCCGTGTCATCAGAATCTGCTCTATTTGTAAATATTTTTTAGATTTCATAATAAATACTCGTAATTTTCTTTCCGTGTGTGGTGGATGTGCATGACCACTGCCTCCTTGTTTTTGGCTTCCTGGTTACGGCCCTGATGATGTGTCAGGAAGTTTTATATCTTTTTTTGCTTTCTATAATGCAAATTTTCTATTTATATTATCACAATACACACTATTGTATTTGATAAAAATCTGAGGACTTTGTATTTTATTTTACTTGATATGTATACTATAATATACTGTGATACACAGAGGAGATACTTCATAAATTAAATGAGTTAAATGCCAGTAATGATATTAGATTTTTCCAATACTGCTATTTTTTTCATTGACAATGCTGCTACAACCTTTGACGATTAACACGTAACCCTCTAAGTAACTGAAATGAACTGTTTCATGTTAAGTTTGAGACTTCCATTATGCAGAAAAGGGGGTCATTTTGCAAAAAATAAAAAATATCCTCAAGTGGTGCAGATCACTTTCCATGAAACTAATGTCTCCAACATATGTTGCCTTGAAATATCATCCCACCGTATCTATTTCTTATATTAAAATGACACACACGTTAGTGTGCATTCAGATTTAAGCTTTTCATATTCAGACAACATAAATGTCGAATGTTCACGACATCGTCCCGCTTACAGCTGTACTTGGACCACCTGCTGAAAAAAACGGACCTTACAATATCTGCAATAAATGTAAGATCGGCAACCCATATCATGTCGGTAATCGAGAAAGGATTCCCTAATGACTGAATGGCGGACATCCTATGTTCTGATCAGACGGTGCATATGCACAGATGAGACATCGTAACATCCATGGCTTTGTTGTTTTTGCAGGTAAAGGTTGCGCTAAATATTAATTTTATACATTACATGTATATTAGAAAGAAAGAATTGAGCAATAAACTGAAAATTCGGGTCGAGTTAACCAGATCTGAAACATAACCGGGCCCAGGCTACAACAGTCTACAAATACCGGTATGCTGCCGACCATCTGTATGTAAATAAAAAATGTAGCTTAAACAGAGTTTTCACCTGTAAATGGTGGTCGATAACAGTTAACATGGTTAATGTGGACAGTTATCTGTAAACTGTGTCAAAGAAAACATTATATGTCAAAATAACGGAACATAAACATGAGGGCCATGATGGCCCTAATTCGCTCACCTGACTCCATGAACACCAGACGAGAATGTGACATTCAGTTCATGTTTTAAAAAAATTGTGCTATTTTTAGATGGCGGTCATCTTGGATTAAGCGATGACTCTCATTTTACCAAATTTGAAAATGCTTCACCCAAGGATCTGAACTGATCTGAAGTTTGGCCAGCATCGGCCATGTGGTTCCTGAGAAAAAGACGTTCAAAATCTCGAATAAATGGACCTTTTGGTGGCCATCATGGATGACATAATCATCTGATTCCGACAAATATTGCACCAGAGCAATCGCCTCATCTATACCTTCAATTTGATATATGACATGAGCATATTCGGTCAAAAATAAAATTTGATCCAAATTTGACCCCACGGGCCACGCCCATTTTTGACCCCAGGGTCATCATTTTAACAACTTTGAAAGAGCATTGCACATTGATCATTCCTACAAAGTTTCGTCGAAATCCGGCTAGCGGTTCATGAGAAGAAGATTTTTTAAGAATTTATGCTATTTTTAGACGGCGGCCATCTTGGATTAGCGATGACCTCCATTTTAACAAATCTGAAAAGGCTTCACCCATGGAACATAACTTTTAAATTTGGCTACCATGGGCCAAGCGGTTCATGTGAAGATGAATTTTGAAATCTCTAATAAAATAACCTTTTGACATTTCGGCGGCCATCTTGGAAGACATAACAATCCGATTTCGACAAAAAATGAACCAGAGTGATCGCCTCATTGATACCTTCGATTTGATATATAACATGACCATATTCGGTCAAAAATAAAATATGATCCCAATTTGACCCCACGGGCCACGCCCATTTTTGACCCCAGGGTCATCATTTTAACAACTTTGAAAGAGCATTGCACATCGATCATTCCTACCAAGTTTCGTCGAAATCCGGCTAGCAGTTCATGAGAAGATTTTTTAAGAATTTATGCTATTTTTAGACGGTGGCCATCTTGGATTAGCGATGACCTCCATTTTAACAAATCTGAAAAGGCTTCACCCATGGACCATAATTTTTAAGTTTGGCTACCATGGGCCAAGCGGTTTATGTGAAGAAGAATGTTGAAATCTCTAATAAAAGAACGACCTTTTGACCTTTCGGTGGCCATCTTGGATGACATAACAATCCGATTTCGACAAACAATGCACCAGAGTGATCGCCTCATTGATACCTTCAATTTGATATAAGACATGACCATATTCGGTCAAAAATAAAATTTGACCCCACGGGCCACGCCTATTTTTGACCCCGGGGTCACCATTTTAACAACTTTGAAAGAGCATTGTCCATCGATAATTGCTACCAAGTTTCGTCGAAATCCGGCTAGCGGTTCATGAGAAGAAGATTTTTTAAGAATTTATGTTATTTTTAGACGGCGGCCATCTTGGATTAGCGATGACTTCCATTTTAACAAATCTGAAAAGGCTTCACCCATGGACCATAACTGTGAAGTTTGGCTACCATGGGCCAAGCGGTGCATGTGAAGAAGAATTTTGAAATCTCTAATAAAAGAACGACTTTTGACACATTCGGCGGCCATCTTGGATGACATAACAATCCGATTTCGACAACTAATGTACCAGAGTGATCGCCTTTTTGATACCTTCAATTTGATATGTAAAATGACCATATTCTGTGAAAAGTAAAATTTGACCCCAATTTGACCCCACGGGCCACGCCCATTTTTGACCCCGGGGTCACCATTTTAACAACTTTGAAAGAGCATTTTACATTGATCATTCCTACCAAGTTTCGTCGAAATCCGGCTAGCGGTTCATGAGAAGATTTTTTAAGAATTTATGCTATTTTTAGATGGCGGCCATCTTGGATTAGCGATGACCTCCATTTTAACAAATCTGAAAAGGCTTCACCCATGGAACATAACTTTTAAATTTGGCTACCATGGGCCAAGCGGTTCATGTGAAGATGAATTTTGAAATCTCTAATAAAAGAACGACCTTTTGACATTTCGGCGGCCGGATCTTGGAAGACATAACAATCCGATTTCGACAAAAAATGAACCAGAGTGATCGCCTCATTGATACCTTCGATTTGATATATAACATGACCATATTCGGTCAAAAATAAAATATGACCCCAATTTGACCCCACGGCCACGCCCATTTTTGACCCAGGGGTCACCTATTTTAACAACTTTGAAAGAGCATTGTACATTGATCATTACCTACCAAGTTTCGTCGAAATCCGGCTAGCGTTCATGAGAAGATTTTTTAAGAATTTATGGCTATTTTTAGACGGACGGCCCCCATCTTGGATTAGCGATGACCTCCATTTTAACAAATCTGAAAAGGCTTCACCCATGGACCATAACTTTTAAGTTTGGCTACCATGGTCCCAAGCGGTTCATGTGAAGAAGATTTTGCCAATCTCTAATAAAAGAACGACCTTTTGACCTTTCGGCAGCCATCTTGGATGACATAACCATCCGATTTCGACAAAAAATGCACCAGAGTGATCGCCTCATTGATACCTTTAATTTGATATAAGACATGGACCATATTTGGTCTAAAAATAAAATTTGACCCCGGGCCACCCAAAATTTACCCCCACGGGACCACCCCATTTTTGACCCCGGGGTCACCATTTTAACAACATTGAAAGAGCATTGCACATTGATCATTCCTAGAAAGTTTCGTCGAAATCCGGCTAGCGGTTCATGAGAAGAAGATTTTTTAAGAATTTATGCTATTTTTAGACGGCGGCCATCTTGGATTAGCGATGACCTCCATTTTAACAAATCTGAAAAGGCTTCACCCATGGAACATAACTTTTAAATTTGGCTACCATGGGCCAAGCGGTTCATGTGAAGATGAATTTTGAAATCTCTAATAAAAGAACGACCTTTTGACATTTCGGCGGCCATCTTGGAAGACATAACAATCCGATTTCGACAAAAAATGAACCAGAGTGATCGCCTCATTGATACCTTCGATTTGATATATAACATGACCATATTCGGTCAAAAATAAAATATGACCCCAATTTGACCCCATGGGCCACGCCCATTTTTGACCCCGGGGTCATCATTTTAACAACTTTGAAAGAGCATTGCACATCGATCATTCCTACCAAGTTTCGTCGAAATCCGGCTAGCAGTTCATGAGAAGATTTTTTAAGAATTTATGCTATTTTTAGACGGCGGCCATCTTGGATTAGCGATGACCTCCATTTTAACAAATCTGAAAAGGCTTCACCCATGGACCATAATTTTTAAGTTTGGCTACCATGGGCCAAGCGGTTTATGTGAAGAAGAATGTTGAAATCTCTAATAAAAGAACGACCTTTTGACCTTTCGGTGGCCATCTTGGATGACATAACAATCCGATTTCGACAAAAAATGCACCAGAGTGATCGCCTCATTGATACCTTCAATTTGATATAAGACATGACCATATTCGGTCAAAAATAAAATTTGACCCCACGGCCACGCCTATTTTTGACCCCGGGGTCACCATTTTAACAACTTTGAAAGAGCATTGTCCATCGATCATTGCTACCAAGTTTCGTCGAAATCCGGCTAGCGGTTCATGAGAAGAAGATTTTTTAAGAATTTATGTTATTTTTAGACGGCGGCCATCTTGGATTAGCGATGACCTCCATTTTAACAAATCTGAAAAGGCTTCACCCATGGACCATAACTGTGAAGTTTGGCTACCATGGGACCAAGCGTGCATGTGAAGAAGAATTTAGAAATCTCTAATAAAAGAACGACCTTTTGACACAATTCGGCGGCCATCTTGGATGACATAACAATCCGATTTCGACAACTAATGTACCAGAATGATCGCCTTTTTGATACCTTCAATTTGATATATAAAATGACCATATTCGGTGAAAAGTAAAATTTGTCCCCAATTTGACCCCACGGGCCACGCCCATTTTTGACCCCGGGGTCACCATTTTAACAAATTTGAAAGAGCATTGTACATTGATCATTCCTACCAAGTTTCGTCGAAATCCGGCTAGCGGTTCATGAGAAGAAGATTTTTTAAGAATTTATGCTATTTTTAGATGGCGGCCATCTTGGATTAGCGATGACCTCCATTTTAACAAATCTGAAAAGGCTTCACCCATGGACCATAACTTTTAAGTTTGGCTACCATGGCCCAAGCGGTTCATGTGAAGAAGAATTTTGAAATCTCTAATAAAAGAACGACCTTTTGACCTTTCGGCAGCCATCTTGGATGACATAACCATCCGATTTCGACAAACAATGCACCAGAGTGATCGCCTCATTGATACCTTTAATTTGATATAAGACATGACCATATTTGGTCAAAAATAAAATTTGACCCCAATTTGACCCCACGGGCCCATGCCCATTTTTGATCCCGGGGTCACCATTTTTAACAACATTGAAAGAGCATTGTACAACGATCATTCCTACCAAGTTTTGTCGAAATCCGGTTGGCGGTTCTTGAGAAGAAGATTTTTGAAGAATTTGTGCTATTTTTAGATGGCGGCCATCTTGGATTACGTAATGACGTCATTTTAACAATTTTGTAATCCCCCTACCTAAGGACCATGACCATGAAGTTTCGTGACTATAGGCCCAATAGTTATCGAGGAGAAGACGTTTGAAAATGTTCACGGACGACGGACGACGACGACGACGGACGACGGACACATTGCGGTAACAATAGCTCACATGAGCTTCGCTCAGGTGAGCTAAAAACACATATCAATAACAGACAAACATTTTTATATGTGATATCAGCAGCAAAATAATAAAAGAAAATTACCCTTACGCCATTATTGTTAACAAGAGGGCCATGATGGCCCTAATTCGCTCACCTGACTCCATGAACACCAGAGGAGAATGTGACATTGAGTTCATGTGTTTTAAAAAATTGAGCTATTTTTAGATGGCGGTCATCTTGGATTAAGCAATGACTCTCATTTTACCAAATCTGAAAATGCTTCACCCAAGGATCTTAACTTACTATGAAGTTTGGCCATCATCGGCCATGTGGTTTCTGAGAAAAAGACGTTCAAAATCTGGAATAAATGACCTTTTGGCGGCCATCATGGATGACATAATCATCAAATATTGCACCAGAGCAATCGCCTCATCGATACCTTCAATTTGATATATGACATAGCATATTCGGTCAAAAATAAAATTTGATCCCACGGGCCACGCCAATTTTTGACCCCGGGGTCACCATTTTAACACGTTTGAAAGAGCATTGTATATCGATCATTCCTACCAAGTTTTGTCGAAATCCAGCTTGCGGTTCATGAGAAGATTTTTTAAGAATTTATGCTGTTTTTAGACGGCGGCCATCTTGGATTAGCGATGACCTCCATTTTAACAAATCTGAAAATGTTTCACACATGGACCATAACTTTTAAGTTTGGCTACCATGGGCCAAGCGGTTCATGTGAAGAAGAATTTTGAAATCTCTAATAAAAGAACAACCTTTTGACCTTTCGGTGGCCATCTTGGTTGGCCTAACCATCCGATTTCGACAAAAAATGCACCAGAGTAATCGCCTTGTTGATACCTTCAATTTGATATATGACAAGACCATATTCGGTCAAAAATAAAATTTTGACCCCAATTTGACCCCACGGGCCACGCCCATTTTTGACCCCGGGGTCACCATTTTAACAACTTTGAAAGAGCATTGTACATCGATCATTCCTAGCAAGTTTCGTCGAAATCCGTCTAGCGGTTCATGAGAAGATTTTTTAAGAATTTATGCTATTTTTAGACGGCGGCCATCTTGGATTAGCGATGACCTCCATTTTAACAAATCTGAAAAGGCTTCACCCATGGACCATAACTCTTAAGTTTGGCTACCATGGGCCAAGCGGTTCATGTGAAGAAGAATTTTGAAATCTCTAATAAAAGAACGACCTTTTGACCTTTCGGCAGCCATCTTGGATGACATAACCATCCGATTTCGACAAAAAATGCACCAGAGTGATCGCCTCATTGATACCTTTAATTTGATATAAGACATGACCATATTTGGTCAAAAATAAAATTTGACCCCAATTTGACCCCACGGGCCACGCCCATTTTTGACCCCGGGGTCACCATTTTAACAACATTGAAAGAGCATTGCACATTGATCATTCCTAGAAAGTTTCGTCGAAATCCGGCTAGCGGTTCATGAGAAGATTTTTTAAGAATTTATGCTATTTTTAGACGGCGGCCATCTTGGATTAGCGATGACCTCCATTTTAACAAATCTGAAAAGGCTTCACCCATGGAACATAACTTTTAAATTTGGCTACCATGGGCCAAGCGGTTCATGTGAAGATGAATTTTGAAATCTCTAATAAAAGAACGACCTTTTGACATTTCGGCGGCCATCTTGGAAGACATAACAATCCGATTTCGACAAAAAATGAACCAGAGTGATCGCCTCATTGATACCTTCGATTTGATATATAACATGACCATATTCGGTCAAAAATAAAATATGACCCCAATTTGACCCCATGGGCCACGCCCATTTTTGACCCCGGGGTCATCATTTTAACAACTTTGAAAGAGCATTGCACATCGATCATTCCTACCAAGTTTCGTCGAAATCCGGCTAGCAGTTCATGAGAAGATTTTTTAAGAATTTATGCTATTTTTAGACGGCGGCCATCTTGGATTAGCGATGACCTCCATTTTAACAAATCTGAAAAGGCTTCACCCATGGACCATAATTTTTAAGTTTGGCTACCATGGGCCAAGCGGTTTATGTGAAGAAGAATGTTGAAATCTCTAATAAAAGAACGACCTTTTGACCTTTCGGTGGCCATCTTGGATGACATAACAATCCGATTTCGACAAAAAATGCACCAGAGTGATCGCCTCATTGATACCTTCAATTTGATATAAGACATGACCATATTCGGTCAAAAATAAAATTTGACCCCACGGCCACGCCTATTTTTGACCCCGGGGTCACCATTTTAACAACTTTGAAAGAGCATTGTCCATCGATCATTGCTACCAAGTTTCGTCGAAATCCGGCTAGCGGTTCATGAGAAGAAGATTTTTTAAGAATTTATGTTATTTTTAGACGGCGGCCATCTTGGATTAGCGATGACCTCCATTTTAACAAATCTGAAAAGGCTTCACCCATGGACCATAACTGTGAAGTTTGGCTACCATGGGACCAAGCGGTGCATGTGAAGAAGAATTTTGAAATCTCTAATAAAAGAACGACCTTTTGACACATTCGGCGGCCATCTTGGATGACATAACAATCCGATTTCGACAACTAATGTACCAGAATGATCGCCTTTTTGATACCTTCAATTTGATATATAAAATGACCATATTCGGTGAAAAGTAAAATTTGTCCCCAATTTGACCCCACGGGCCACGCCCATTTTTGACCCCGGGGTCACCATTTTAACAAATTTGAAAGAGCATTGTACATTGATCATTCCTACCAAGTTTCGTCGAAATCCGGCTAGCGGTTCATGAGAAGAAGATTTTTTAAGAATTTATGCTATTTTTAGATGGCGGCCATCTTGGATTAGCGATGACCTCCATTTTAACAAATCTGAAAAGGCTTCACCCATGGACCATAACTTTTAAGTTTGGCTACCATGGCCCAAGCGGTTCATGTGAAGAAGAATTTTGAAATCTCTAATAAAAGAACGACCTTTTGACCTTTCGGCAGCCATCTTGGATGACATAACCATCCGATTTCGACAAACAATGCACCAGAGTGATCGCCTCATTGATACCTTTAATTTGATATAAGACATGACCATATTTGGTCAAAAATAAAATTTGACCCCAATTTGACCCCACGGGCCACGCCCATTTTTGATCCCGGGGTCACCATTTTTAACAACATTGAAAGAGCATTGTACAACGATCATTCCTACCAAGTTTTGTCGAAATGCGGTTGGCGGTTCTTGAGAAGAAGATTTTTGAAGAATTTGTGCTATTTTTAGATGGCGGCCATCTTGGATTACGTAATGACGTCATTTTAACAATTTTGTAATCCCCCTACCTAAGGACCATGACCATGAAGTTTCGTGACTATAGGCCCAATAGTTATCGAGGAGAAGACGTTTGAAAATGTTCACGGACGACGGACGACGGACGACGACGACGACGGACGACGGACACATTGCGGTAACAATAGCTCACATGAGCTTCGCTCAGGTGAGCTAAAAACACATATCAATAACAGACAAACATTTTTATATGTGATATCAGCAGCAAAATAATAAAAGAAAATTACCCTTACGCCATTATTGTTAACAAGAGGGCCATGATGGCCCTAATTCGCTCACCTGACTCCATGAACACCAGAGGAGAATGTGACATTGAGTTCATGTGTTTTAAAAAAATTGAGCTATTTTTAGATGGCGGTCATCTTGGATTAAGCAATGACTCTCATTTTACCAAATCTGAAAATGCTTCACCCAAGGATCTTAACTTACTATGAAGTTTGGCCATCATCGGCCATGTGGTTTCTGAGAAAAAGACGTTCAAAATCTGGAATAAATGACCTTTTGGCAGCCATCATGGATGACTAAATCATCAAATATTGCACCAGAGCAATCGCCTCATCGATACCTTCAATTTGATATATGACATAGCATATTCGGTCAAAAATAAAATTTGATCCCACGGGCCACGCCAATTTTTGACCCCGGGGTCACCATTTTAACACGTTTGAAAGAGCATTGTATATCGATCATTCCTACCAAGTTTTGTCGAAATCCAGCTTGCGGTTCATGAGAAGATTTTTTAAGAATTTATGCTGTTTTTAGACGGCGGCCATCTTGGATTAGCGATGACCTCCATTTTAACAAATCTGAAAATGTTTCACCCATGGACCATAACTTTTAAGTTTGGCTACCATGGGCCAAGCGGTTCATGTGAAGAAGAATTTTGAAATCTCTAATAAAAGAACAACCTTTTGACCTTTCGGTGGCCATCTTGGTTGGCCTAACCATCCGATTTCGACAAAAAATGCACCAGAGTAATCGCCTTGTTGATACCTTCAATTTGATATATGACAAGACCTATACGGTCAAAAATAAATTTGACCCCGCCATTTGACCCCCCCACGGGCCACGCCCATTTTTGACCCCGGGGTCACCATTTTAACAACTTTGAAAGAGCATTGTACATCGATCATTCCTAGCAAGTTTCGTCGAAATCCGTCTAGCGGTTCATGAGAAGATTTTTTAAGAATTTATGCTATTTTTAGACGGCGGCCATCTTGGATTAGCGATGACCTCCATTTTAACAAATCTGAAAAGGCTTCACCCATGGACCATAACTCTTAAGTTTGGCTACCATGGGCCAAGCGGTTCATGTGAAGAAGAATTTTGAAATCTCTAATAAAAGAACGACCGTTTGACCTTTCGGCGGCCATCTTGGATGACCTAACCATCCGATTTCGACAAAAAATGCACCAGAGTGATCGCCTCGTTGATACCTTCAATTTGATATATGACTAGTCCATATTCGGTCAAAAATAAAATTTGACCCCAATTTGACCCCACGGGCCACGCCCATTTTTGACCCCATGGTCACCATTTTAACAACTTTGAAAGAGCATTGTACATCGATCAGTCCTACCAAGTTTTGTCGAAATCCGGTTGGCGGTTCTTGAGAAGAAGATTTTTGAAGAATTTGTGCTATTTTTAGACGGCGGCCATCTTGGATTACGTAATGATGCAATTTTAACAATTTTGTAATCCCCCTACCTAAGGACCATGACCATGAAGTTTGGTGACTATAGGCACAATGGTTACGGAGGAGAAGACGTTTGAAAATGTTCACGGACAACGACGACGACGGACGACGGACACATTGCGGTAACAATAGCTCACATGAGCTTCGCTCAGGTGAGCTAATAAAAACATAATATAAGATGTGCCCGTTTCAAATAAAATTGGTGGATTTCGATCATACGACAGTTAGTTCTAACGTTCATCCAATACATTCTCAGACAGGATCCATAGTAGATATATTCTGTTCGTTAGATAACTTTAACACAACGGAACAAACCTAACATGGCGGTCTGACAAACGTCGATAATTGGAAATCTCGGCTGAAATTACGTCAGTTCACCACGATGTCATATCTTGTGACGTCGTGAGACTCCCGAAGACAGGTTTTCTCGAGACGCGGCTCATATAGGGTGTGGAATGTGCGGTCGGGATTTCTGAAGGGAGGGGCCCGGGCCCCCCCCCCCCCACTGAATCCGCCTCTGTATTAGTGCATGGCTGCTTTGACGATAGTACGCTTGCGCAAACAGAAAGAGGCTGACGGAGCGAATCCATGCAGTTTCGCGCCTGGAGGTTTCGCACCTTTCCCTTAGGAGGTTTTGATACCCACGAAAGTGTAGGAGGTGCGAAATGTACAGTTAGTGAACACGCAGGTAGTGAAACCACCGTAATTCCGAAAAAAAGATACCGTCACCCATCCAAATTTAAATCGGGTGCCATCCACCCCCCACACCAAAAATTCTGGAAAAGCCCTAAGTTAAAAAGGTGATATTTTTTTTTGTTAAAATATTCACGGCTGGAATTATCGGAAATATTCACCCCGCTGGCTGGAATTATGGGAAATATTCACACCACTGGAATAATGGGAAATCACACCACTGGAATAATGGGAAATATTCACACCGCTGGCTGGAATTATCGGAAATATTCACCCCGCTGGCTGGAATTATCGGAAATATTCACCCCGCTGGCTGGAATTATCGGAAATATTCACACCACTGGAATACTGGGAAATCACACCACTGGAATAATGGGAAAAGTTAAAAAGGCAATATTTTTGTTAAAAAATATTTAGTTGGCATAAAAACATCAAGGTGCACATCTTCAATATGTGTAGAAGACGTGTGTATAGTTTCAGAACGATCGACTGAATGGTTTCAGAGGAGTTGTGTACACAAACTCTGTACCCTATATAGAATTGAATAGAAAAATGTAGTAACAAGACTGCCGTAATTCACAAAATACACCCGTCGAATATGGGCCAGACAGCGAAGATGCAGAAATGTGAAGCCGTCACCAAGGCAAGAAACATTAATGAGATATAGCATTATTTCTTCATCTCGTTGTGCTAAACTAATTTAGGCAGAGATGTGTAAAGTAGAAATTATATAGAATTGGATACAAAAATGTAGAAAAATGCTAGTTGAGGTAAAAGGTGATATTTTTGTTAAAAAATATTTTTTCGGCATAAAAACACCAAGGTGCACATCTTCAGTATGTGTAGAAGACGTGTGTATAGTTTCAGATCGATCGACAGAACGGTTTCAGAGGAGTTGTGTACATAAACTACGCACCTTTTCTGTCCGGCGCCCGCCAGCCCATTGCCCGCCCCGCGGTAAAACATAATAGTACCGGTTTTTAAAAATGGTCGTATAAAAACTAAACAGATATTTATATTTTGAACATACATATACTTATGTAACAGCGCATTTGTGACTGCGACTGGAGAAATGGGGGTTCTGGGATTTGTGACCAGTGTAGCTCCTGTTCAAATACGCACAAACTGTTCTTTATAGGAATTCAATAAGTCTATAATTGTGTCACTATTCTGACCGGTTCTAAAGATTACGAGTGCCCGCTATACAGATATAATCATTTAGTAATATTTATTTTACTGATTGTGACGAGCGTCAGTATAAGGCTATTTTCATATGCAAATGAGGCATGGTATTTTTTAATTATTTATACTAATTAAAGGTGTCACCTGAAAAAATTATATTTTTGACATATTATAAAGTATGATTGCACATCAAAACATAAATACATAGTATAAATAGTAATGTCCGTTAACATTTTAAGGAAACACGGTTATCAGTGAGGAAAGTTACGTTTGATATAAAATGTATAATAATGCCAATCAATACATGGGGTAATGGTGAATGAATGTTTATTTTGCCTCAAAATGTCTCAGATGATGTCTCTGATATAAAGAACATGTTGTGACGACTGAGTGGGCATGTACCTTTAATGTCCCAGCAACAGCTAAGGACATATAGAGACAGGATATAGAGAAGTCAGGTGTTCTAACCCTTAGCCCACAACCCATTCCTGTAGCCTATTTCTCCAACATTGCAAAGTATACTTTTCTAGCAAAGCATACATTGAGGGAGAAATTTTCAATTTAAGGATAAATTTATTAATTTTTATTATACTGAATTTATAACATTATCACAGCCAAAATGGCTGTGATAATGTAATAAATTCAGTATAATAATTCTGCATACTTTTAATCATCAAATATATGCAGTCGTTAGTTCTATATGACATAACGCATTTCGGGGAAAATAAATGATTACTCTCTCAAAGTATACTTTGCTAGATAAGTATACTTATACGTATATTTTTATGAAATCGGCTACTGATCTTACATCAATAAGTTCCTGCCGCACCCAGGAGTAGTTATTGCGCTGTGGCCAGTAGGTGTACTCGAAGGTGAGGGCCTCCATAGAGTTGACCATGTCGGCGACTTTTTGGTCTCGCAGAAACTCCAGGATGATGTTGTTGTATTGGGTGGGCGACACGCCCGCTTCCAGGGACGGCATGTTGGCTGGGGGAGAGATTGATTGGGTCATATAGAGACGGGACCACAGTTTAAAGTCTCATCCGGCAGACCAGTGGGATGCCTAAGGTTTTTTATTTGTTTGTTGGGGTTTGAGGTCATTTAAGGCCGGGTCAATGGGTTTAGTACTAAATCCTATATATTACCTGTACAAGTACATGTACATGTTCAAGTACATGTACAAATGGGGGGAAAATCCCAAAATCAGAACTCAATATTTACAATAACAAAACTATATATTCAGCCCTGAAATCAGAATAATCCTGATCTGATGCCAGGTCCTCGCCACATCAGAATCACTTGGTCCCTCCCAAAAGCAGTAGGATCAGTAATAATCTTACTACTTTTATAATGGGCAATAACCCAATTCAACTCCCAGGTAACTAAAGAGCCAAAGATAAAAACGTACCTGAGGGTCAAACCAGGCAAATCGTGATTCCTATAAGGAGGAACCCATACCGTTAATTTACGCCGTCTCATTCACCCGACCACCACCCACGGGATGACTAAGGTGAGGTTTTAACCCACAACCTCCAGATTGGAAGTCAGGTGTTCATTCCCTAGGCAACAATCCATCCCTGAGTCAGACTGTAAATGTGTTCAACAAACTATATGGTGTTTGTTGACCAGTCTAGCTTACGCTATTCTGGGTCGAGTATAAAATTTTCCAAGTATGATCAAAATCAGTAAGTTTTTTTTGGTCGAGGCTGAGCTGTGCATGACTGACAGGTCTCGGGTGATCGAATCTCGAATAATACTGGGGCATTAGGCTATAATACTTTAGCGACGTAATGACAAACAGCGTAGACCTGACAATGACAATTGCTATCAGCACAACCTTAGATCAGATCCAGTTTGATCTTAACTCTTGGAATGCCGAATTAAATTTTGTTGTCTGCTGTTTATTTCCATTTTTTTTCTCATCAAAAACATGGTTTGACAACACTTTAGAACCATTTCCCATGGAAATGATTCTAAAGAGTTGTTAAACCCTAAGGTTATTTAAAGCCGGGCCAACGGGTTCAACCCTCCCCAGATACACAAGTAGTTTGAAAAAAAGAGTGTTCGAGTTATGCTCCGGAGACAAAATCAGTGCGCGGAAAAACTAAACTAAACTAAAAAAATTAGCGATGCAAGAGTTGTCAGTCTTGCGTGACACACCTTTAGGGTCGTGGTCTATGCATGTGTGAAGTTTCATGAAAATATTCCAAAGGGTGTTCGAGTTATGCTCCGGACACGAAATCAGTGCACGAAACAACAAAGGGAGATAACTAAAAAATTAACGACGCAAGAGTTGTCATTCTTGTGCGCGACACACCTTTGGGTCGTCTTCTATGCATGTGTGAAGCTTAATAAAAAATATTCCAAAGGGTGTTCGAGTTATGCTCCAGACACGAAATCAGTGCATGAAACAACAAAGGGAGATAAGTCAAAAAAATTAACGATGCAAGAGTTGTCATTCTTGCGTGCGACACACCTTTGGGTCGTGGTCTATGCATGTGTGAGGTTTAATGAAAATATTCCAAAGGGTGTTCGAGTTATGCTCCGGACATGAAATCAGTGCATGAAACAACAAAGGGAGATAAGTAAACAAGAATTATGCGGAATCAAATGCCTCGCCTTGTCCCGCCTTGACCTCGAGCCTGGGCCCGAAAGCAATTTTCACTGGCCCGAACATATTATACATTTATTGACTAGTAAGGCATAGAATATCAGATTATATTCTATGGCTATCAGATTATATTCTATGGCTCACTAGTCAATAATTGTTTTATTATATGATAACAGTCTGTATATAGCACTTACGACCTTATGCTACTAGACAACAAGAAACGAGGCAAAGCCACGAAGGCCAGGTCTTTTCCAAGCATAGACATTTGGATAACATAATTATACCCACTTTTTGTAGACTAGATGGCTGTGGCCTGCATGTCGCGCCTTGGGGTGAGGCATGGACACTAAAAAAATAGATATAGTAGATGGAAAAACTTTAACCAAAAAACTTTAACCGGACACACGGACGTACGGACGGACGTATGCCAAAATGCCGACGATATCGCGCTTTCCGCAAGCGGTCGCGACAATGATGATAAACACCCATGTGAAGTATCAAGGTAATGGGTGAAGCAGTTGCAGAGACATAGTACACAAAAAAACTTTAACAAAAAAATTCAAAGTAATTTGACCTTGACATTGGGCACAGGGGCCGCACGGTTGGGGGGTAGAATGAAAATAAGGATGATGATAAACACCCATGTGAAGTTTCAAGGTAATTGCGAAGCAGTTGCAAAGCAGTTTAGAGATATAGTATAACGAAAAACTTTTAACCAAAAAACTTTAACCAGATGTACGTTAAAAAGTTAACCTTGAAAATGGCTAAGTCAATTACGTAGAAATAATAGGTGAAGGTAAAAAAAAATGGTCACATGTTGGATAGTTGTATGTGGTAGGCACCCCTTGGTTATGAAGCTGTGAAAGTTTGGTGGTCCTAGGTGGTACAGTACCAAAGAAATGGACTTAAAGACGAAGACTTAACATTGTAAAAGCGAAAACTTAACATTGAAAATGGCTAAGTCGACTGCGCGGAAATAATGGGTCAAGTTCAAAAAAAGGTAACATGTTGGATAGTGATATGTGGTGGGCACCCCTTGATTATGAAGCTGTGAAAGTTTGGTGGTCCTAGGTGGTACAGTAACAATGAAATGGACTCAAACACGAAAACTTAACATTGATTGTGGACGCCGCCAGCCGCCCGCCGCCGGCCGCCGGCCGCCCGCCGCCCGCCCACCCGGCTTTCGCCAATCCAATAGCCTGGATTTTTTTTCCAAAAACCTGGCTAAAAATTGAAAAAGAATTTGAAAAAAAAAAATGGAAAAAATAAATGGAAAACAAAAACGGAAAAAAAGATCGAGTTTAAAAAATAAAAATAATAATACTCGCTACTGGAGCCCAGAATTTTTTTTAATGGTCCTATATTTATCTACATATCATATCTGCACAGGTCCACATATTGCCACAATATTGTCAACACAGTTTACGGAAATTTAATATAATCATTTACCTGTATAAATTACCTGTGGTCAGTTAGTGGTCAGTCTGGAAATTTGCACATGCTAGCACATGCACAGGTGAATGGTTCTCCCAGTCACTATTGTTCAACCGGAGAAGGCTATTGTTCTCTCTGCAGGTAAGGTGTACAGAGCACATGAGAAAATGGGTCTTCATGCATTATTGTCCAGTTTGTAGAGTGCGCGAAACAAAAAAGGGAGATAACTAAAAAATTAGCTATGCAAGAGTTGTCATTCTTATGCGCGACACACCTTCGGGTCATGGTCTATGCATGTGTGAAGTTTCATGAAAATATTCCAAAGGGTGGTCGAGTTATGCTCAATCAGTGTGCGAAACAAGAAAGGGAGATAACTAAAAAATTAGCTATGCAAGAGTTGTCATTCTTGTGCGCGACACACCTTCGGGTCGTGGTCTATGAATGTGTGAAGTTTCATGAAAATATTCCAAAGGGTGTTCGAGTTATGCTCCGGACAAGAAGTGTCTGCGGCGGACGCGGACGCGGACGAGGACGCTGACGCGGCATGGTGTCAAATCCATAGTATCCCCCGACTTTCGTCCGGGGGATACAATAACCTGACCTGGTGCCAGGTCCATACCACACCAAAGTCACTTGACCCCTTCCCCTAAAAGTAATAGGATTAGGAATAATCGTATTACTCATATACAGGGCATAACCCTCACATACAAGAATGGCAGACATACCTGAGGGCCAAACCAGGGGGCCGTTTCACTAAACATTGTACGACTAAAATCTTTGTAAGTTCAAAATTATGATAGTCTGTAAATTTCACATTAACATTGTTTTCTTGTAAATAATTATTGGATTTACATTTATTGAGCATAGGCTGCATATGCAGCCTATGCTCAATAAATGTAAATCCATAAATTGAAATTTACAGACGATCTTAAATTTGCACTTACGAAAATCTTAGCCGTAAGAAGTTTAGTGAAACAGCCCCCAGATGTCCATTTGGGATACTGTTAAGGATGAATACCGATCGTTATAAATTATCGCATGCTCTCAACTACCACCCACATGTGCAGTCAGACTTTTTAAGACATTTTAAGACCAGCATAATCTAACATCAAACAGTCTGACCTGGAGCTACTCTGATCTCAAACCTCATTTCATCAGCCCACCGCCATACTCACGGATAAAGAAAGAACCCTCATCCATCACCAGACCTGCCAAGATCCGGGGATGCTGGTAGCGCCCCTGTTCCCTCATTGACTTGGGTGGGTCGGTCAGGAACGCGTACACAGACCCCTGGAATGGGCCGTCCACCACCGGGCCCCATGGATTGCCCACCGTGCCTTCCTGTAAGGCAGATATCAGAGCTACAGTTAAGTTTTGTACCTAAAGAGTATTGTACCCCCATATTTCAAATTCAATGCATATTTTACTTTTACAAATGTATTATTGATTTTCTTCCTACCGGTAATTAAATAGGGAACAAAATTAATGATAAAAACTAAAAACAAATATAAAAATTCACTTATTTGAGCTGCAAAAAGTGTTTGCTTTTTGTAGCTCAACTACCGTATTTACCCTATGTATTGGGACAGTAAAAAATAAATAAAATTCTACGTGTCCCAATACATAATATAAAATAAATTAATTATTTTTTTTGGTGTCCCAATTATTAATATTGAAAGTTTGTATCCTCGAAATTTCGGTTAGTACACGGTTGTCCCTTGGCTCCCGAATTGGTTGCCTAGCGAAGCTCATGTGAGCTATTGTTACCGCAATGTGTCCGTCGTCCGTCGTCGTCGTCGTCGTCGTCGTCGTCGTCGTCCGTGAACATTTTCAAACGTCTTCTCCTCGGTAACCATTGGGCCTATGGTCACCAAACTTCATGGTCATGGTCCTTAGGTAGGGGGATTACAAAATTGTTAAAATGACGTCATTACGTAATCCAAGATGGCCGCCGTCTAAAAATAGCACAAATTCTTAACAAATCTTCTTCTCAAGAACCGCCAACCGGATTTCGACAAAACATGGTAGGAATGATCGATGTACATTGCTCTTTCAAAGTTGTTAAAATGGTGACCCTGGGGTTAAAAATGGGCGTGGCCCGTGGGGTCAAATTGGGGTCAAATTTTATTTTTTACCGAATATGGTAACCGCTTGCCGGATTTCGACGAAACTTGGTAGGAATGATCGATGTACATTGCTCTTTCAAAGTTGTTAAAATGGTGACCCCGGTGTCAAAAATGGGCGTGGCCCGTGGGGTCAAATTGGGGTCAAATTTTATTTTTGACCGAATATGGTCATGTCATATATCAAATTGAAGGTATCAATGAGGCGATCACTCTGGTGCATTTTCTGTCGAAATCGGATTGTTATGTCATCCAAGATGGCCGCCGAAAGGTCAAAAGGTCGTTCTTTTATTAGAGATTTCAAAATTCTTCTTCACATGAACCATGGTAGCCAAACTTAAAAGTTATGGTCCATGTGTGAAGCCTTTTCAGATTTGTTAAAATGGAGGTCATCGCTAATCCAAGATGGCCACCATCTAAAAATAGCATAAATTCTTAAAAAATCTTCTTCTCATGAACCACTAGCTGGATTTCGACGAAACTTGGTAGGAATGATCGATGTACAATGCTCTTTCAAAGTTGTTAAAATGGTGACCCCGGGGTCAAAAATGGGCGTGGCCCGTGGGGTCAAATTTTATGTTTGACCGAGTGAGTGAGTGAGTGAATAGGGTTTAACGTCCGCTTTTCTGACATAGAGGTACAAGCCTCAGGGAGTCTACACGCAGACGGGTCAACGGGGTCGTGTCCCGTATCCACCTGTCCGAGGGGGGTAAATCCCAACTTCAGAACTCAATATTTACAATCAAAATATATATTCAGTCCTGAAATTAGAACAACCTGATCTGGTGCCAGGCCCTCGCCACACCAGCATCATTTATCCCATCCCCTAAAAGTAATAGGATTAGCGCTAATCTTACTTTTATATATGGGGCATAGCCTGACTCAACTCTCACATACAAGAAAGCCAAAAATGTACACGAGGGCCAAATCCGGTATAGTGGGTTCCGGAAAGTATGAACCCAATCGTTAAGCCAGTTTAGTCGCCTTTTACGACAAGCAATGGCTACTGCAGCACTATTCTCATGATCAGTTGATCCCGCCCCGGTGCCTGCACGAGGCATGTTTGACCGAATATGGTCATGTTATATATCAAATCGAAGGTATCAATGAGGCGATCACTCTGGTACATTTTTTGTCCAAATCGGATTGTTATGTCATCCAAGATGGCCGCCGAAAGGTCAAAAGGTCGTTCTTTTATTAGAGATTTCAAAATTCTTCTTCACATGAACCGCTTGGCCCATGGTAGCCAAACTTAAAAGTTATGGTCCATGGGTGAAGCCTTTTCAGATTTGTTAAAATGGAGGTCATCGCTAATCCAAGATGGCCGCCGTCTAAAAATAGCATAAATTCTTAAAAAAATCTTCTTAAAAAACTCATGAACCGCTAGCCGGATTTCGACGAAACTTGGTAGGAATGATCGATGTACATTGCTCTTTCAAAGTTGTTAAAATGGTGACCCCGGGTCAAAAATGGGCATGGCCCGTGGGGTCAAATTGGGGTCAAATTTTATTTTTGACTGAATATGGTCATGTCATATATCAAATTGAAGGTATCAATGAGGCGATCACTCTGGTGCAATATTTGTCGGAATCGGATGATTATGTCATCCATGATGGCCACCAAAAGGTCCATTTATTCAAGATTTTTAACGTCTTTTTCTTAGGAACCACTTGGCTGATGCTGGGTGAAGCATTTTCAGATTTTGTAAAATGAGAGTCATCGCTTAATCCAAGATGACCGCCATCTAAAAATAGCACAATTTTTTTATAAAACACATGAACTCAATGTCACATTCTCCTCTGGTGTTCATGGAGTCAGGTGAGCGAATTAGGGCCATCATGGCCCTCTTGTTTATTTTCCCCAGCGGAATCCCTGACTGTGTTTAAAAGTATTTAAAAAAAAAGAGATGTCCCAATACTTAAGGTGCAGAAATTATTGATTTTTTTTTAAAATTGTGATGTGTCCCAAAACTTGTTTCCTAAAAAATAATTATTTCTCCCCAAAACGGGGGTGTCCCAATATAAAGGGTGTCCCAATACATAGGGTAAATACGGTAAGTAAATTTTCAACTTTATTACAGCATTTTTACTACTCAATTTGAAAATCAATGCGTATTTTCACATTGCTGTGAGTATTATGCATTGCCACTTTTGATAATAAATGCATAATCTGCTAACATAAGTGAGTGAAATAGCCAATACGCACCTTATCTGGAGCTCTGAGATATTGATTCATTCGTTCATTTGGATATTTTATGTACATTCAACTGTCAGAGCTCCAGGTAGCACAAATTAATTTTAGCTGAATACGCATTTATTTGACAGTGTTTCACAGTGGTTTGTGGTGCACATCACTGGCTCATGATAATGTGTAAGTATGGTGGCTGTAGGCCTTTAGAAGAGTATTGAAGATACAAGCTGAACCAAAAACGTTAACCACGGGAAATAACAATGTAAATACATGTATTGTAATTGTAGGTCAAGGTCACATGGAGGTCAAGTATGATAGCTGTATGCCTAGTAGTATTGAAAATACAAGGAAAAAACGAAACGTAACCAAGGGAAATATCTATCTAAATATTTCAATTGTAGATCAAGCTCACACCAATGTCATTTGTTCAAGTTCAAGTTGTTTGTTTATTTCATGTATATAGGCCGCCGGCCCAAACTGCAAATACATATACAAATGATTCACAGTGGGTCATGGTGCACATCACTGGCTCATGAAAGGCCCAATAGTATTGAAGATACATGTACAAGCTGAAACAAAAACTTTAACAAAGGGAAAAAACTATGTAAATACTGTAATTGTAGGTCAAGGTTACACAAATATCCTGTGTTTCAATGGCTCATGATAGTGTGCAATTATGATGGTTGTATGTCTAATAGTATTGAAAATGCAAGGTCAAACAAAAACTTTAATATCAATCAGAATATTGCAATGGTAGCTAGTCAAGATCACACAGGGCATGCGTTTCACAGTGGTTTGTGGTGCACATCACTGGCTCATGACAGTGTGCAAGTATGGTGGCTGTAGGCCTAATACTATTGCAGATACAAGCGCAAACAAGGCGATCGCTGGGGAGTGTCTCATCGACTAAATAAGGTGATCGTCACGACGGTCAAGGTCACACAAATGACACTGGGTGGATACATGTAGCTACCAAAGTGAGGAAGTAAGCTATTGGTGAAGTTTGGTAATGATACGACTAACCGATCGAGAGATATTCAACATTTGGACGTACATCAAAAATGATTGACACAAAAGTCAAGGTCACCAAGGTGACATTCAATGTCACCAGAATGACACTGGATGGATAACTATCAATGTGAGGAAGATATTTATAAAATTTGGTAATGATATGACTAACACGTACATCAGGAGATATTCAACATTTGGACGTACAGTGCGATCCCGGTAGTACACGCTTCACTATAACACGTTCTCGGTTAGTAAACGGTTGTGCCTTGACTCCCGATTTTTTGGCCTATTTGTATATCAAAATCGTGTTAAATTTGTAACTGACTATCGTCAGAAATCGTGTATATTTGCGATCATATTCTTGCTGAAAGTGGTATTATATTGTTAACTATTGTATTATCTCTGTGTGTTTGAAGTTAAGAAATAAACGTAGTAATGTACGTACATTAGTACAATTCCGCATTTCCTCATCTTCCAACGTCATTTACAGAAAATATCACAGTAACATCAAACAATACTACAAGGTCCTGATTTACAAGTCTGCCAGAAACCAGAACACACATATCATCAGCCAATTAATTACTCTATGACCTAACATTCCTTTCATATCTAAAGCCACCGACAATTCCGCATGAACTCTGAATTTTGTGTCAACATTTCAACACCATTTACCGAAAATATTTTCAAAATCAATATCGGCCAAATATGGCGACAGATCTGTGTATAATCCAGAGTGTTTTTTGTAACCCATTCCTTTCGGAGTATACACATTTACGGGTATGAAATTATTAAATAATATATTTTTATTTTTGTTATTTCTCAATGAAAGTCTATGTTGTGTGTGACCACTCATTTTAACCGTCTCGACTAGACGGGTTTAAATGGTGGTTGCTGCATATACAGTCGAACCTGTGTTAACGACCACCTGGGAATAGCGACCACCTGTCCACAACGGCCAGTTAAACCCCCCCTCGCCCCCCCCCCACCCCGTCCAATTTTGTTCTTTATAAGACCTTGGAATAACGACCACCCCAGAACTGCAACCAGCGACCAGCTATTTTCATTCCCACACGGCATTTTTGTATGTGAACAGCGACATTGTCATGTTTTTGTCGGCAAAAATAATTAGCACCACAATCGCTATTTTCCTTTCATCAAAATCTGGTCGCTATCATCTGAATTGCAACTGGTCGTAACCAATTAGTCATCAATTACATTCGCATTCTTTTGAAAACATTTACCTTGCCCGATATGGTCGGTGTCATTTTGGCGACATTAAACATTTTCCATGAAAAATATTGCATAACTCCATTAACGGTAATTCCCGATATGTATTCCGTGTCATGTATTCCAATAGGCATAATGCAATTCCGCGCAAGTCATAAAACTCCATCATTAGCTGGCAAACTGTGTTTACACGATGCTGATTCGTCTACAGTGACAAAGACTAAGACTTCAAACACACCGCGCTTGTCAAGTATAAATTTCACACCGCGGGGCACAAGGCCATATCAAAGATCAATACACGCGGTTGCTGACGTCAGTCATGTAGTCCACACTAGACTGGTACCCTGTCGGATGCTCAGCCTAGCGTTATTCCTAGCGACCGGGAACCAGTCTAAAGTGACACGACAAACATGTTTATATGAATTGGGTCTCGATCTCCGACAAATCCCGGCTTATTGCATTAGCGGCCAGACCAGGCAGTGGATTCGCGTAGTCTGCCCATGGTTTACAATGCTCGTGCATCTCTAATTAAAAACATCAGTAATTACGTCAGCGGACATTGCCAATTTGTCATAGGCTGCTTAAATATTTGGGCTTGACCAGGATAGTATACATTGGACAGAAAGTAAATAAGCCTGCATGGTGTTCTCTCCTGATTTGGACACCTAGCTCGTGTGGGTTACTCGACTCGACACATTCAATGAAATATTTTTGTTACAAAAAAACTCGCGGTTTTCACAGGCCGCGCCACATAGGCTATCGTTTTAATAAAGAGGAAATTTCAACTGATGGTGTGAAATTGAGAATAAGAAAACAAAATACTAATGGTCATGCTAAATTAAACCACTTACATGTAATTACGACAAGCTATTAAATGGTGCACCAAAGCAAGCCGCAAGATGACAATTAAAACAAAATAAATTGACTATTTTAGCCATTTTCATGCAATTTTTAATTGATGAAAAGCAGATACACTCCACGATCGTGCAATAGCGAATCGTCAGGTGGAAGTGTATAAAGCCAAGACGTTTTCTATGCATGCATATAGATTACAATAGAATGCTAAATACATGGCCGACTTTGTTGTGAAACCGGGAAAATTTTTGACCCTTGGAACAACGACCACCTGTCAACAACGACCACGTTGGCCACTTCCCTTTGCCGGTCGTTGTTCACAGGTTCGACTGTACTTCTGAGTGCATAGAAGGAAAATATTTTTCCGCAAACATAAGCATATCCTCAGCCTGAAATGGGTTACTGCATGATTGCCCCATGATGCGATGATGAAAGTCGCACGTTCGTGACGTCTGCGGCACATCAAAAGGCGTGTTGACCAATCAGTGCAATTTCAAAACATAGCCTAAAGGTCACACAGTTTACAGCCTCGTGCTGAATGATGTCATACATGTACGATAAACACCTTGGCTTGGTGTTATCGATTTTTTGCACAAAACAACACACAAATCTCGTCTGTGTAATATGTGTCGGGTGTAATCGCATCTCGGATTTGGAATTCATATCCCCTGCCACTATTAAAATAGAATCGACTTCTGGAAATTACGTTGCAAACTGACATAAATTTTGAAGCAGACATTATCGTATTTTGCCGATATTGATTTTCAAAATCGGTCCCATCTTCCGTAAATGGCATTGAAATTTACATAAATTTCAGACTAGTCCATTTATAAAAAAAAAAGGGTGTACAGGTCTGTGGCGTTGAAAGGGTTAACATAATGACCAGCGGGGTTTGAGTATACACAGATTGCAATGCATGAGCTTTGGGCTGATGGAACAGGATATCGGTAATTGGGTCATTGCGTCATCGAATGATGATGGCTACACGTGTTTACAACATTGCATGGACCTGTGTAGATCTACAGTCTACATGAATAAATTATAAAATAAAACATGACGGTAAGCAACACGGAAGGTCGTATGTCGCCGGACTTCCGTGCAATAGGGGGGTCGCACTGTATGTCCAAAATTGTTGACACCATGGTAAAGGTCACCAAGGTCAAGGTCAGCCAAATTATACTGGTAGATATCCATCAATGTGTATAAGATATTGATGATGTTTGAAGATGATCCAACTAACAGATCAAGAGATATTCAACGTTTGGATTGACATCACCATGGTCATGGTCACCCGAACGACACACTGGGTGGATAGCCATCAATGTGAGGAAGCTATTGATGAAGTTTGGTATATGATCACATTAATGGATCAGGATGTATTCAACATTTGGATGTATGGACAATATTATTGACACAAATGTTTAGGTCACCAATGTGAAGGTCAAGGTCACCTGAATGACAGTGGGTGAATAGCCATCAATGTGACTTGGCAATGATTGACCAACAGATCAAGAGAAACGGGAAATTTGGCTACATCCAAAATTTACATCCCACAAAGGTTAAGGTCACCAAGGCGAAGGTCAAGGTCCCCGAATGACAATGGGTGGGTGGATAGCCATCAATGTGAGGTATTGATGAAATTTGGCAATGATCCGACTAACGGATCAATTCTTGATATGGGAAATTTGGATAGGTCCAAAATTTACGTCCCACAAAGGCAAAGGTCACCAAGCTGAAGGTCAAGGCCACCCGCATGACACTGGATGGATAGCCATCAATGTGAAAAAGAGATTGATGAAGTCTGGTAATGATCCGACTAACGGATGACGAGATATAGGAAATTTAGCTACATCAAAAATGTATGTCACACAAATGTTAAGGTCACCAAGGTGAAGGTGAAGGTCACCCGAATGACACTGGATGGATAGCTATCAATGTGAGGAAGCTATTGATGCAGTTTGGTAATGATCGGATTAACGGACCAAGAGATATGGGAATTTTGGCTACGTCCAAAATTACGTCCCAAAATGTTTTACGACTTACAAGCTAAAATTTGGATAATTCTAATTCGAAAAGGGGGAGATAATCCATGACCCCGGTATTGAATCAAAAATCAAAATGAACTTTGCGCATCCACTTACACTTACAAGGCAAAATTGCCAAATTCAAAGTTTAAAAGTTTTACAACTTACAAGCCAAAATTGGAAAATTCTAAGTCGAAAAGGGGGAGATAATCCATGACCCCGAGGGTCAAATAAAAAATCAAAATAAACTTTGCGCATCTACTCATCATAAGGCGTAAAAAAAAAAAAGGTTGGTTTCCGGTTACCCGACCGACCGTCTAGTTTTACCCCCGACTGTAATTTTTTTATTGGCAATTTTACATCGGTCCCGGAAAATGTTGTTGTGACCGCGTTTTTTACCTGTCCCGTTTCCAACATGGCCGGCGAGAGCATTATATAACAGTTTGATCGATTGCTCTGCGATGTTTTTTGTGCAAGGTCAACGAGATTCGGGTGGTAGACCATGGCTCGTCGATAAATGGCATTTACAACATGGTCCACAAATCTACGCCATTTAAAGGCACTTGCTCTGTATTAAAGTATTGGCGATTTACAGCATTAGAATTGTGTGTCATGTGTTTTCGCGGTATGAAATTTTTGAAGGGAAAATAAGTTATTTCCCAATATGACATGAAATTTAAAAAAAATAGCTGTTACAGTTGTGTAATTTTTTACTTCAGTGTGTCTAACAATTGATTCTAGATACACTATGACTTTTGAATATTTTTCCTGTCAAATATTAATGCTTCAATATTGGACTATATTCCAATAAACATACATACTCCCCTGTGGAAGAGATATTCATGCGACATAGGGCACAGGATCGCGCTTTCCGCAAGCAGGTTGCGACAAAGATTATAAAACGTGTTGAATTATCAAGTATTGGGTAGCTAGCCAGAGATTTTTTAAATACACGAAAAAACAAAAAAAATTTCAAGGTTAATGCTTGACAATGCACTGATGCGCTTTAAACGCAGCATGTGCAACAAACGTATCAAGTATTGGGTGAAGTAGGTGTGAAGCAGAGCAGTGATAGTACACGAAAAAACTTTAACAAAAAAATTCAAAGTAATTTGACCTTGACATTGGGCACAGGATCGCGCTTTCCGCAAGCAGGTGCGACAATGATGATAAACACCCATGTGAAGTATGAAGGTATTGGGTGAAGAAGCAGTTGCAGAGATATAGTACACGAAAAAACTTTAACAAAAAAATTCAAAGTAATTTGACCTTGACATTGGGCACAGGATCGCGCTTTCCGCAAGCAGGTGCGACAATGATGATAAACACCCATGTGAAGTATGAAGGTATTGGGATGGGTGAAGCAGTTGCAGAGATATAGTACACGAAAAAAAAAACTTTAACTTTTAAAAAAAAAAAAACAAAAAAAATCAAAGTAATTTGACCTTGACATTGGGCACAGGATCGCGCTTTCCGCAAGCAGGTGCGACAATGATGATAAACACATGTGAAGTATCAAGGTATTGGGTGAAGCAGTTGCAGAGATATAGTACACGAAAAAAACTTTTAACAAAAAAAATCAATTCAAAGTAATTTGACCTTGACATTGGGCACAGGATCGCGCTTTCCGCAAGCAGGTGCGACAATGATGATAAACACCATGTGAAGTATGAAGGTATTGGGTGAAGCAGTTGCAGAGATATAGTACACGAAAAAACTTTAACAAAAAAATTTCAAAGTAATTTGACCTTGAACATTGGGCAAAGGATCGGCGACTTTCCGCAAGCAGGTGCTTTGAAAAAACAAATGATGATTAAAACACCCATTTGTGAAAGGGTAATTCACGGTTAAATTGGGTTGGAAGAAGTTGCAGAGATTATCGTACACTGGAAAAAAACTTTAAACAAAAAAATTCAAAGTAATTTGACCTTGGACATTGGGCACAGGGGCCGCACGGTTGGGGGTTAGAATGAAAATATGGATACACCCATGTGAAGTTTCAAGGTAATGGGCGAAGCAGTTGCAGGAGATATAGTATAACGAAAAAAGTTTTAACCAAAAAACTTTAACAAGACGTACGTTAAAAAGTTAACGTTGAAAATGGCTAATTTAAGTCAATTACGTAGAAATAATAGGTGAAGGTGAAAAAATTGTCACATGTTGGATAGTTGTATGTGGTAGGCACCCCTTGGTTATGAAGCTGTGAAAGTTTGGTGGTCCTAGGTGGTACAGTACCAAAGAAATGGACTTAAACACGAAAACTTAACATTGTAAACGCGAAAACATAACATTGAAAATGGCTAAGTCGACTGCGCGGAAAAAATGGGTGAAGTTAAAAAAAAAAGTAACATGTTGGATAGTGATATGTGGTGGGCACCCCTTGATTATGAAGCTGTGAAAGTTTGGTGGTCCTAGGTGGTACAGTACCAAAGAAATGGACTTATTAAAGACGAAAAACTTAACATTGTAAACGCGAAAACTTAACATTGAAAATGGCTAAGTCGACTGCGCGGAAAAAATGGGTGAAGTTAAAAAAAAAAGTAACATGTTGGATAGTGATATGTGTACGTGGGCACCCCTTGATTATGAAGCTGTGAAAGTTTGGTGGTCCTAGGTGGTACAGTACCAAAGAAATGGACTTAAACACGAAAACTTAACATTGTAAACGCGAAAACTTAACATTGAAAATGGCTAAGTCGACTACGCGGTAAAAATGGGTCAAGATAAAAAAAAAGTAACATGTTGGATAGTGATATGTGGTGGGCAGCCCTTGATTATGAAGCTGTGAAAGTTTGTTGGTCCTAGGTGGTACAGTAACAAAGAAATGGACTCAAACACGAAAACTTAACATTGATTGTGGACGCCGCCACGCCCGCCCGCCGCCACGCCCGCCGCGCCCCTTTCCGCCAATCCAATAGCCTGGATTTTTTTTCAAAAATCCTGGCTAAAAAGTAAAAAAAAATAAAAATAAAAAATCCCTACCTACCGACCCTATCTTTTTCAGGCCCGTAACAGGAAACAAACCTTTTTTTTTTTATGCCTAAGGAAGCTAAATACCAAGTTTCAGGTCTGTAACTAGTACGGTTTAAAAGTTATATGAGTTACACGGCAAAATTGCCAGTCTATGTCAAAAGGGGGGAGGTAATCCAGGACACGGGGGTCAAATAAAAAATCAAAACAAACATTACTCATCTACTTATCATAAGAAAGCTACATACCAAGTTTCAGGTCTGTAGCTATTACGGTTTAAAAGTTTTACGAGTCACAAGGCAAAATTGGAATTGGAAGTCGAAAAGGGGGAGATAATCCATGACCGGGGGTTGAATCAAAAATTGAAATAAACTTTGCGCATCTCCTCATCATAAGGAATCTACATACCAAGTTTCAGGTCTGTGGCTAGTATGTTTTAAAAGTCTTACGACTTACAATGTGTGTGACGGAAGGACTGACAGGACGAGACGGACGGACGGGACAAACGGACAAGGGTAACACTAAATGCCCCCTCCACTATCATGGTGGGGCATAAATATGCAGGGGGTACAATACTCTTTAGACACACAAAGGAGGTCAGCAATGGCAAGGTCATACACAGACGGGAATGTACCTGTATGGGTATAACCACTGAAATTACAATACAAACGTGCAGTCTGAAAGACAGTGTATACATCTCGCCTTTACACGGACCCCAGCCAAAGTGTTAATGATATGACACCTATATACATCTCACCTTTACACAGACCCTAGCCAAAGTGTTAATGATATGACACCTATATACATCTCACCTTTACACGGACCCTAGCCAAAGTGTTAATGATATGACACCTATATACATCTCACCTTTACACGGACCCTAGCCAAAGTGTTAATGATATGACACCTATATACATCTCACCTTTACACGGACCCTAGCCAAAGTGTTAATGATATGACACCTATATACATCTCACCTTTACACGGACCCTAGCCAAGGTGTTAATGATATGACACCTATATACATCTCACCTTGACATGGACCCTAGCCAAGGTGTTAATGATATGACACCTGTATACATCTCACCTTTACACGGACCCTAGCCAAGGTGTTAATGATATGACACCTATATACATTTCACCTTTACACGGACCCTAGCCAAGGTGTTAATGATATGACACCTATATACATCTCACCTTTACACGGACCCTAGCCAAGGTGTTAATGATATGACACCTATATACATCTCACCTTTACACGGACCCTAGCCAAGGTGTTAATGATATGACACTACTTTACTACATCTCACCTTTACACGGACCCTAGCCAAGGTGTTAATGATATGACACCTATATACATCTCACCTTTACACGGACCCTAGCCAAGGTGTTAATGATATGACACCTATATACATCTCACCTTTACACGGACCCTAGCCGAAGCATTAACTATCTCGTCAGCTGACCGATACAGCTGTAGACAGGTAATCATACGCTGGTGGTCGTTGGAAGGACAGCCCACCTCCGAAGCCAGCTCCTCAGCGTACGTCCGGGCATCGTTGATGTCTGGTAACACCGCCCACTTACAGCGGTCTGAACCGCTCATCAATATCGCCTGGTGGTACAGACCTGAAATGTTGGATTGGTTGGTGGGTTCAGAGAGTCACTGATTTATAGGACTACTTCCTATGTTAAATTCACCTTAACTCAAATTAAACACGATTGCTGTCAATATATATCTTATAAAGTATAGTTCTTGTGTAAACCAGAAATTGCACTGGACAAATAAATAAATGAATTCCTTTGAATAAATATCGAATTTTGTTAATATGTTGAGAAAACGCGGTTATATATCTCCCCTGACATCAAGATTATCCGTCATACAAATAATACAAAATAGAACTAATGTGTGTACCCGGTAATACAAATTAAATGCTCTTTGTATATATTAACCCTTTCAATACCACAGGCCTGTATATATAGTGGTATAGGCAAAATGTGAGCCGTCTCATCATGATTTGCACTTTTTGCAAGTAAATTTCACATTTTTGAGAACGAAAACATCCCTTTTTCATAAATGGACTAGCTAGCTAGCCTGAAAATAATTTTGTGACGATTGGATTCATTGCAAAATTAGCATATCAAATTCCAGTTACTTAGCTTAGGGGGGGTGAAAGGGTTAATTACATCTCTAAATTCTGAACCAAAAACATATAACCCATACAATACATCCTGATCTGCGGTGACCTCATCTTTAAGACACTGACATATTGGGATACAATTTGCGTTAAAAAATGAGTCACAACAGAGCTCCAGATAAGGTGCGTATTGGCGTATTTACGCACTTATTTTAGCCATGCCAAATACGCATTGATTATCAAAAGTGGGAGTACAAAATACTCACAGCAACTATGCATTGATTTTCAAATTGAGTAGTGAAAATACTGTAATAAAGTTGAAAATTAACTTAGTCGAGCTACAAAAAGCAAACAGTGTTTGCTTTTTGCAGCTCAAATAAGTGAATTTTTAAATTTGTGTTATTTTTATTTTCTTATCATGTGTTCCCTATTTAATAAGGAAGGAAATGAATAATGCATATATAAAAGTAAAATATGCATTGAATTTGAAATCAGGGCGTATAATACAATGTGTCCCAATACTTCAGGGCTAGTATATATAGCTGTGCTGAGTCTGCAATTTATAGGGGTTTCCAAAAACAAAGTGTGCCAGAATAGCTATCAACGTTATTAACCCATAGAATGCAGGAACTGAAATTGTCGTCTGATGTTGTTTTAAATTAATCTTCTTTCTCAATAAACACTTGGTTCGACAGCACTTTACAATCACTTCCATTTGAAATGCTTCTAAAGTGCTGCCAAACCATCTTCTTGATGAGAAAAACAGGAAATAACAAGAAATGTGGCCTGTCGGCACACAAATGCCCCCAGTGGCAGATTGGAGAAACTGACAAAGTTAATTAACCAAAGTGATAAGTACAGTGCGACCCCGTTAGTACATGCTTCACTATAATATGATTTCGGTTAGTACATGGTTGTGCCTTGGCTCCTGAATTTTTTTCCTATTTGTATATCAAAATCGTGTTAAATTTGTAACACGACTATTGTCAGGAATCGTGTTAAATTTGCGATTCTTTCCCAAATTAGACCCAAAATGGACGATTATTTTTGTTTTTATGGACGCATATAGCTTCCTTTTATCTCACCGATGTGAATGTGCAGCTGATCACGTAAATTAATCCGAGCAAACTGGGAATAAGATCAGTAAGACCAGTAACAAAGCAGTGCTAATTGTTATGTGCTCGATTTCATTTTTCCGGCATGCGTTCGCGCTCACCATTGGTGGAATATTAATTAGGTGTAAAGGCTGACCAATCGGAGATCGCGTATTAGTCGCGCAGATTAACTCGACCCAGATTAACTAAATTGTTACAGCACTGCCCACGCCCCCGGCGCATGTACACAAATGTGTACGTGACAACTGGCCTTGTTTCGCTACGTCATAATTGAGCCAGTGCATGAGATAATCAACTTTATTACATTCGCCGAGAATGATTTGACTTTTTTCTGCAAATATATCGGAAAGTTGATAACATTTTCAGAGCAAATGCGTAATAATTACTAATTTAATATTCGTCAACATTCGATATCGTTTACAGAAAATGTACACTATTATCAGATTCATCTTCGTCGAAAATCTCACGTGATAAGCCTGATTACCTCATGAACTGGCGCAATATTATAACACGTCGGGCAAAACATGTCTATATATACAGGTCTGTACTCAAACCCACAGGTGGAATAGTCGGACGTGTGACACAAAAAAAAATGACCATTACAAAAATATCCATTACCCCACCCACTTGATCTCGTTCTATTATTAACGTCATGTACAGGTGGGTGGGATAATGGGATTTTTTTAATAGGCATTTATTTTGGTGTCATAGGTCCCGAGTCTTCCACCTGTGCTCACCATATGAGTAAACACAGATTGCAACGCACGAGCTTGTCCGTGATGTTGCAGCTGATGGAACAGGATATTATATATATCGGTCATTGGGTCATTGCGTCATCATTACTACACTTTTTTCTACACGCGTTTACAATAATGGATTGCACGGACCTGCGTAGATCTACATTCTACATGAACATGATGAATAAATAAAACATGATGTTA
The DNA here is from genome assembly GCA_029237695.1 of Conchocele bisecta. Taxonomy (NCBI): domain Eukaryota; kingdom Metazoa; phylum Mollusca; class Bivalvia; order Lucinida; family Thyasiridae; genus Conchocele; species Conchocele bisecta. The sequence goes on from CM055266.1 coordinate 30,720,720, forward strand.
ACAATTCTTGGATTCAATATATTTATTACATACGAAGATAACAGTGAAAACTTATGGCATATATATTATAGGCATTGGCGACGTCGTTCATTTGCAGTCACAGTGTACTGTGTACATGTATTTTTTGTTGACATTATGATGTGTCTTGGGCGAAAACGGATATAGCACGGTTCGGATAAGCAACACAGAAGGTTGTATGTCGCCAGGCTTCCGTGTACTAACGGGGTCGCACTGTATTCAGAAACACATTTACGAAGGTAAAAAAATCAAGGTCAGCATGGATATGTGGCATTTGTCCTCAAGTATGATGTATTGAAATATTAAAGTAATCCACCAAGGGATATAGAAGTTATGACAGAATGGAGTAAATCTGGCGAACTTCTTAATGTGAATTAACAGTTCAAAGTTGTGAAGGTCAAAAGGTCACGGTCATATTAAGGGCATTTGTCCACAAGTATGATGTATTGAAATACTGAAGAAATCTATCAAGGGATATAGAAGTAATGACAGAATTGAGTAACTCCGGCGAACTTCTTAATGTGTGAAAAAGTTCCAAGTTGTGTAGGTCAAAAGGTCAAGGTCATATTAATGACAGCAGGGATGTGTGGTATTTGTTGTGATGAAATAGATAAGCAATCCTTCTGTAAACAATGCTCATTTCGGGGCCAAGCCATTGAGCCAACATTTACGTAATGTATGTGTATCGGGCGTGTTTGAACCCGCCGCCTGCGGGTTTGGGATTCAAACAGTTCCCTCGTGCCACGGCAAATGTTTACCCATGGCTGGACATTGTCAAACCTTATATTGTAAGGGTTAAGCAGAGCTCCAGATAGGTTTTGTATCTAAAGAGTATTGTAAGCCCAGATTTCAAATTCAATAGTAAACAAAATAAAACATATTTAACAATTCACTTATTTGAGCTGCAAAAAGCGAACACTGTTTGCTTTTTGCAGCTCAACTAAGTGAATTTTTAACTTTATTACATTATTTTCACTACTCAATTTGAAAACCAATGCGTATTTTCACATTGCTATGAGCATTTTTTACTCCCACTTTTGATAATAAATACACATTCTGCTAAAACAAGTGCGTAAAATACGCCAATATGCACCTTATCTGGAGCTCTGGTTAAGGTAGTTCACAACCATGGGTCCAGTTCTCACTGACCTACAGATCTTGGCGACAGAAGGTGAAGGCCCACACTAGCTGCGCCCGTACTCTGGCCAAACAGAGTCACAGCGCCCGGGTTACCCCGGAACCTCCGGATGTTTTCCTTCACAAACTCCAGAGCCCGGTGCTGGTCCCACAGGCCGTAGTTGCCAGGCGAGTAGTGATCACCGGTACTGAGGAAACCTAAAAACAAGAGGGAAATATTTACACCTTTAATAACTTCATGTTGGAAACGTCCATTCAATGTATCATGATTACAGTAAAATCGCGATGGCTCGAAATACGATGGCTCGTAATGTCGGGCTCGCTCGAAATGGTGTCGTGGTCCCTATAATTTTCCCTATATGTTTAATGTATTTTACATGCGATGGCTTGAAATGCAACTCCTCGAAAAATGTGATCGCTGGAAACAATTCTCAAGTCCCGCAGACACATTTCTCGCTATTTTGCTATACGATGACTGTCACGATCTGATGTACTGGTATCGAGTACCTGTGGATATAGGAATGGCAATTTATCCAAGTGCCTGTGGGTATTAACCGTATTGGGAATGATCACTCTGGTCAAGGCTTTGGGTGTAATTATCTCACAATGGCTAGGCTTAGTTGTAGATAGGTAGGGTGAGTAAATTTCCGTAGGTGAGAAATTTGTGTGAATACTCTGGACAGTCAGCTGGGAAAGTTTGGTGAAGTTGGATGTGTGTTGTGCAAATATTCAGGATTTATGTCGTCTTATACAGCCCAGTTGGCGTAAGTACCATGCAGTGTTGTTAGGTAGTAGATGTAAGAGATAAGGGATACAATAGTGGAATCTAGAGCAGTTTTTATTTTCTAAATTGGAACTATATTGGCTGCATAAATGTGTGCACAACTTTTGTCTGCAAACTGACTGGATTGTATTTGTAAAGGCTGTACTATTAATATGCAAGTATGTTAATGTATAGCAAGGTGCAAATGTAGCTGTACTTTGTATTGCAGTGTCCACCCCAGACGTAGCGACGGGTGTAGGCGCAGCATTCTTGCCTAGAGTAGACCAGTGACGGAAGGCTATGTGTAGACGAGGCAGAATCGTACGCCAGTGTAACTTGCTACAGTGTGTGTAGCAGATGTGGCGTAACCCGCATGTGTAACTTGCTACAGTGTGTGTAGCAGATGTGGCATAACCCGCATGTGTAACTTGCTACAGTGTGTGTAGCAGATGTGGCATAACCCGCATGTGTAACTTGCTACAGTGTGTGTAGCAGATGTGGCGTAACCCGCATGTGTAACTTGCTACAGTGTGTGTAGCAGATGTGGCGTAACCCGCATGTGTAACTTGCTACAGTGTGTGTAGCAGATGTGGCGTAACCCGCATGTGTAACTTGCTACAGTATGTGTAGCAGATGTGGCGTAACCCGCATGTGTAACTTGCTACAGTGTGTGTAGCAGATGTGGCGTAACCCGCATGTGTAACTTGCTACAGTGTGTGTAGCAGATGTGGCGTAACCCGCATGTGTAACTTGCTACAGTGTGTGTGGCAGATGCGGTGTAATCCGTATGTGTAACTTGCTACAGTGTGTGTGGCAGATGCGGTGTAATCCGTATGTGTAACTTGCTATAGTGTGTATGGCAGATGCGGTGTAATCCGTATGTGTAACTGTGAACTTGCTATAGTGTGTATGGCAGATGCGGTGTAATCCGTATGTGTAACTTGCTACAGTGTGTGTAGCAAAGTTTGTGTAACTGTAACCAGGTTGGATAAAGCTACAGTGTTTGCAACATATATGGTGTAACCAGTAATGCTTTGCTACAGTGTGTGTAGCAAAGTTTGTGTAATCGTAGCCAAGAGGTAACATGCTACAGTGTGTACAACATATAATCCGTGATCCGTGTGTAACTTGCTACAGTGTGTGTAGCTACGTTGTGTAACCCAGTGATCATTTCCTACAGTGTGTGTGGCTACGTTGTGTAACCCATTGATCATTTGCTACGGTGTGTGCAGCGGTATTGGTGTTATACGTGCGAGTGTTGTATGATATATACATGCAACGTAATTGGTGGAACTGTCATTACGGTATGTTACGATGCTACAGTTCGTGTAGCAACTATGGAACTTGACATTTATGTGCAACAGTGCATGGAGCCAGCATTAACCACCGTGTTTATGTACAGTCCTATACTATAGACATAAATTAACTATCACATATTAGGAGAATCATATAGAGTGTACAACAATAGGACACATGATGAAATAGTAACTGTGACAAACTTGTAACTGTGACAAACTTGTAACTGTGACAAACTTGTAACTGTGACAAATTTGGTAATTTATCTAATTTATTGTAATTATGATATGATATGTGCATGCATGACGTGTTCATGTTCATTATTACCGAATGGTATGACATATTATATGAATGATTAATTGACATTACGTGTATATAGGTAACTAGAGGAGTATCGTCGGGCAGTATCTGAAGTTAGCATCATGGATGGAGAGGTAATATAGGAGGAGGGGTATAGAAATAGGTGGTATCGTCGGAGGTGTACTAAAGGAAGAGGTAGCATCGGAGGAATAGCATAGATTGAGTAGGAGGGTAATAAGGGGAGTAGTACGGTAGAAGGTTTAGTATTGTAGGAGTCATATAGAGAGCGGTAAGTGATAAGTAGTGAACGATACTCTATCACACCCTTATACGTTTGTACAGTGCAAATACTGTGTATATCTTGTAAATAAATACTCCATTGATATTTCTGAGTCACGAGTCTAATTGAGATGTGACAATGACTCGAAATTGATGTCGAAGTTTGTGTTTGGCTAATTTTCACACATCCGTTTTCACACGCGTCCGACTTATTACGATCAAAGGCCAAGCCGCGCTCTACCTGTCTCTGAAATGTGATTTCTTTTCAAGTGCAGTTAATTGCCTAAAGTGGTGCAATTTGATCGTTAACGTTGTTGATGGCGATCATTTTCAATTTTAATTAAATAATTGCTGGTAATAAGCTTTTAATATGTGTCAACCCAAATGAGTCGTATTGGAGTGATTTTCTAATTTACTATTTAAATCGTATTTTTGTGTTAGAGATTATACATACGCTTGTCTTACGCACGATACAATACGCATGATACTCTATATACCTACCAAATATTTAATACAGTCGTAAGTCATTGGTCGTTTTTCGTTTTAACTCCCGTGTTATTCGAGAGGCTACCCGGGAGTTACAATGAAAAACGCCCATTGAAAAGACCACTGTTTTGAGTGACGCCACAACCACCTGCTGCATTAATTATGTGCGCCGCTATTTATATGGAATATATATACTGGACCTTTTCTCCTTTTCAACTTTGATAAAATTGAAATAAAGACAGTTTTGTAAATACATGTAGTTTATTTAATTTCGCATTATAACTAATCTGCGAATAAATATTATCATTTAAAACATGAAAACATTCTATTGTGCTTTCTTTATTTCCTAAATCCGACGGGTACAGTAGCTAGTCGGCAAATATAACAAAATCGAAAGATGCGATGGCTCGAAAGATGCGATCACTCGAAAAAAATGTGCGGTTCCGTGGCATTTCGAGCCATCTCAAATTCACTGTATATCCCAGTATCTTTTGTAAATTCGTATTGGAACAAGAAATGTGGCCTGTCGGCACACGATTGCCCCCTGTATAGCAGATGGAGAAACTGTTAATTAACCAAAAGTGATAAGTATTCACAAGCACATTTATGAAGGAAAAAAGGTCAAGGTCATATTAAGGGCAATGTGGATGTGAGTAATTTGTCCACCACAAGTATGATGTATTGAAATATTAAAGTAATCCATCAATGGATATAGAAGTATTAATATGACAGAATTGAGAAACTCTGGCAAACTTCTTTTGTGAATTAAAATTTCAAAGTTGTGAAGGTCAAAAGGTCAAGGTCATATTAAGGGCAGCATGGATGTGTGGCATTTGTCCCCAAGTATGATGTATTGAAATGTTAAAATAATCCACCAAGGGATATAGAAGTTATGACAGAATTGAGAAACTCTGGCGAACTTCTTAACGTGTGAAAAAGTTCAAAGTTGTGAAGGTCAAGGTCATACTAAGGCCAACATGGATGTGTGACATTTGTCCACAAGTATGATGTATTGAAATATTGAAGTAATCTATAAAGATTACAGAGAGATGGGAGGCTCATCAGAAAGGTATTTTTCAATTACATTTATCTGGTGTGCTTTTAAATTCAGACAAGACACTGGGGCAATTGTTCACAAGCCAATCATGGCAAAACTTGTACCAAGTTCTCAAGCTACTAGTCACTAGAGCATTCGCTCTGGTAATAGGACGATCTCCGTCAAAATCAAGACAAGAATTCCGCCATGGAAGCGACGTCTCGCCTGTCGAGGCATTTGACTGTTACATGATCATGGGCATGTGCTAAAGTAAGTACATGAATCACAAAAACCATTAGAGAAGTGCATGCTTTAAACACGATAAAGGTCATGGGTTAAGAAAGTTTTTGACATAAAACTAGACTTTAATTATGTAAAACATGGATATATGCCATACTGGACTCTAACTGGAGAAACTCTTTCAAACTTTGACTTTTCGAAGTAAATGTACGCGGACGGACGTACATACGGATGGACATATGGAGAGAACCTCAATAGCAATGCAATATGCCCACCTTGCTATCGCATAGGCGGCATACAAATGGCTAAATGATTCCACAACCTTGTGAAGCTACAAACGGTCAAGGTGATGTTAATGACTGTGTTCCAAATGCTGACATGTAGCAAGTGTCCAAATATTGAAGCAATCCGTCAAGTAATATTAAAGTTACATAATGATGAAGAAACTTGAACAAATATTTTGACCCAAAAAAATGCATGTTTCCGCAAAGATGTGAAGGTAAAAAAGGTCAAGGTGATGTTAATGGTGGCACGAGTGTGTTCTAAACGTGTACATGTATCTAGTGTCCAAATATTAAAGCATTTATTATTATCCATCAAGTAACATTAATGCTATATACGATGATGAAGTGTTTCTGCAAAAAGGTGAAGGTAAAATAAGGTCAAGGTCATGTTAATGACATTTAGTATGAGTGTGTTCCATATGTTCACATGTATCAAGTGTCCAAATATTGAAGCAATCCGTAATCAAATATTAAAGATATTAATTATCATGTTAATTAAAGAAACGACGACGGACGACGAAAAAAGCGGCGACTATAGTCTCTCCTTCTGCTAAAAGCAGGCGCGACAAAAATAAAAGGTGTTACTAAAGTATGCACACATGTACATGGACTAACTCTATATCCTCTTGCCTATCCACGAGGGGATAATAAGAATTCACAGAAAAGGAACCTTTGTGTGTTCTGGCTGTATGTCACGCTAGTGGCTGCATTACAGACAGAAAGTTTGGGTTAATACCACAGGATATTGTAAACCGGCCCGCATGTCAAGCCCGCCGAGGCATTTGATGGTATTTTTAAAAACTTTAACGCAGATTTCGGACGGACGCACACACGGACGGACGCTCCTACAAATGGATACTTATGTGGCTAACCCTATTTAACCTTTTCCTTTGTTCATCCCTATTGGTCTGTATCCACATAAACCCATTTTTAGCCACATAAAATCACAGAACAATAGAATATTACATAACCTATTGTTCTCCTAGCCACATATGTATCCATTTGTAAGCTCCGGATGGACGGACGCACGGACGTCATTGTGATCACTATGTCTCGCTTTCCGCAAGCGGGCTCGACAAGGTCAGAAATGTAGTAATACTGATAGAAATCGGTACCTTACTATAACAAGTCACGTTGAATATGTGTAAACATACATCATTCAGTGCCACATTGCCATTTACCAGGTTAGAAAGTACCAGAGCTCCAGATAAGCTGCGTATTTGTTTAAATACCCAATAAAAATTGCCAAAACCCCAATTTAAATCAGAAGTAGCGAGTATCAAAAAGCAATTACAATTTTGTGGTACATTTATCATGCTGCAGAAAACAATAAATAGACCACAAATATAGCATATTTGTTCTTGTTTTCCATGAAAACACATCTTGGTATTTCATTAGAATCGTCTCCAAGGAGAAAATTCTAATGAAATGCCAAGACATGTTTTTATTTCGAAGCAAACTATTCAATAATTGCTGTCTGTTGATGTGTAAACAGTAGTGTGATTTTATTTTAACCAATTACAATTTTTAAATGCCCAATTATTGCTTCAGAAATGATGGAATGAAAATACTCAATTACTAATTCCTTATCTGGAGCCCTGAAGTACATTGCGAGTGTGACATAGCATTAGTTTTTTCACCTAACGCACCTGATAAAAAGTCATCGAAATCGATGGCCACTGAAAATATTAATGATGTACACAGATAGGCAGGCTTTCCGCAGTATTGTCAGTGCCGGAACATTGTCCGGACTGTATATATACTTCAACTACGTAGAATAATCTGTCTTGAATGAAATGTGCACCAATCCAACCTCATTGTGCCTAATAATTGTGAATAAATCTGAATTTTCCTGTAGTTTCGAAAACAATTTCATTGTCATTGTTACAGCAAAACTCGCGCAACGTGATGTCATTTACTGAAAGCGACAATCGGAACGAGTTTCACAATTCTATGGGGACCATCAATTTTTAATACTTTTTGTGAAGACACCAATTATTGTTTAACCCGCTGATCGGCACTGTGACGCAGAACGATGTCCGTTTACAAATGTTCAACATCAAATGCTATGGCAAGGATTTCTATCTTTTTAACGGGTTTGAAAAAGGCACTAGTTTCATCGTGTTACTGAACTTTTAACCCTTAGACGGCTACACACAACAATTGTCGTCTGCTGTTGCTTAAATATCTTGCCTTATTTCTCAATAAAAACATGTTTTGACAGTACTTCAGAATCATTTCCAATGGAAATGATTCTGAAGTGCTGTCAAAGCATGTTGTTAATTATTCTAAAGTGCTGTCAAAGCATGTTTTTGATGATAAAAATGGAAAATAGAAAATAAATAGCAAAAAAATTAAGATAGCGGTGTAAGGGTTAATTTATATTAGAAACTAGATAATCAGATGATTTATTTCTTAACCACAAGTTAATACTAACCCAGAGCGTTGAGCCTGTAGTTGAAAGTGACAACAACAACTTTATTCTCGGCCAGAAAGACGCCCGGATACTGCTGGGACGCCCCCATGGTGTACCCCCCACCATGGATAAACACCATCACCGGATACAGCGCGGGATTAGACACATCTCGGTCAGTAGTTATCTTTAAAACAAAAACAATGGAAGTGTTTAATGTCCCAAGGTCATTGACTCTGTTTCACGAAATCGCCCAAATTTTAAGGCTATATAAGCAATGCAAAAATATGATTTTTTCGATAACCTTAAAAAAAATTAAGAATGAGCCTTCTTTTTATTTCGTGAAATTTGGTTAAATATTGATTTTATTGTGAAAAAAACAATTTCCCCATGTTAAATTCCCATAGACATCTTCACTCTGTGAATTAAGATGTATATGGGAATTTAACATAGGGGAATTTTTCTAATTTTAGAAACAGTGGACTGATTTTCAAAATCTAACTTGTTTTCGTAGTTAGATCATTTCCTAGCTATCTACTATCTAGCCAGGTCAATTTCCAAATTGTTTCGCTTTTTAAGTCCTGCCCCTGATCCTCTGCCTCCGTTTTCCCCATGTTGAATTCCCATAGACAAAGCAAACGTCTTGAAGTAGTCATATGCCTGTTTTACAGTGGTACCTCTCTAAACCGGACACCCTGGGGACTTCCCAGGGTGTCCGTTTTAGAGAGGTTCCACTGTATTAATGTATGCATTAAGACGCACAATTTAACAGTAAATCTTGGTTCTTCAGGCATGTTGTCATAAACAGAGCAGGTAGTCGTTAAACTACATGTACTGTACATGTACTGTACATGTACGTCATTTCTGGTTATGACATCAGATTTTTTAAATACAGTCGAGCACCAGTACCTCGACGTCAGTATCTCGATGGTATCTCGATGATTCGTTAAAGTCCCGAATTATATCCTTATTTGTTTAATGTAAATTTCCTCGGCTATCTCGAACATGCCCTATCTCGAACATGTTCTCTATCTCGACTGTTCATTCTGTCCCCTTCGTATAAAAATACGTTAAAAATCACTTCACTATCTCGATTAAATAAATGCTTGGGTAAATCACCTAAGCGCCTGGCTGCCAAGATCAATTTGGTTAACACTAATTTTCAAAACCTATTATCAAACGAAACAAAATAAATTCACACCTGCCTCGGGTTGTTTGCTTAATTGGTCCACCTCGATTTGTTTGAGTGTTTGACAATCACGACATGTAACTAACATGACATTCTTAACGCCCTGTCAAAGTCCACGGCATTCTTCACACAGGTGTATAGACGCCGGTGTACGAAGCAAGGGACGATCAAGGACTTCTTCACGAGACCTGACTGCGAGTGACGGTGTCAATTTCGTTTCGTTTAAAACATGTACTTTTCTGTTTCTTGTATTATATGTTACTCATTATGTAAACACAACTTTATTTCCTTGTTAGTGAGCAACATATTGTCTATTGAATACATGTACATTTGTATATAATGTATGTAATGTTCATATTGTTGTTTGTCAATTAATTGGTATATAAAATAACTAGAAATGTGGCCTGTCAGCACACGAATGCCCCCGCTGGCAGCCAAAGAAAACGAGGCATATTTGATTACAAGCCATTTACCCGAGTACGGACGGACGCCGGTAACACTATATGCCCCACTCACCATTCGGTTGCGGGGGCATAATAAGCCATTTACCCGAGTGTTTGTGACCGTGACCCTGGGCTTAGCGGGAGCGGGATGAATGTGGATTTGTCACAGGGTGGCAGAGGACTATTGGAGCAATGCGTGTGTGAAATGTGAAGCAGATCCGAGCAAGGAAACAGAAATTATAAGGCATTTACCCAGCGTTCAGGTTTCTAACGCACCAAGTCTGTGACCTTGACCCTGGGCTTAGCGGGGGGCGGGACGAATGTGGATTTGTCACAGGGTGGCAGAGGACCATTGGAGCAATGCGTATGTGAAATGTGAAGCAGATCCGTGCAAGGAAACAGAAATTATAAGGCATTTACACAGCGTTAAGATTTTGAACGCACTAAGTCTGTGACCGTGACCATGGGCTTAGCGGGGGCGGGACGAATGTGGATTTGTCACGGGTGGCAGAGGACCATTGGAGCAATGCGTGTGTGAAATGTGAAGCAGATCCGAGCAAGGAAACAGAAATTATAAGGCATTTACCCAGCGTTAAGGTTTCGAACGCACCAAGTCTGTGACCTTGACCATGGGCTTAGCGGGGGCAGGACAAATGTGGATTTGTCACAGGGTGGCAGAGGACCATTGGAGCAATGCGTGTGTGAAATGTGAAGCAGATCCGAGCAAGGAAACAGACATTATAAGGCATTTACCCAGCGTTAAGGTTTCGAACGCACCAAGTCTGTGACCTTGACCCTGGGCTTAGCGGGGGCAGCACAAATGTGGATTTGTCACAGGGTGGCAGAGGACCATTGGAGCAATGCGTGTGTGAAATGTGAAGCAGATCCGAGCAAGGAAACAGAAATTATAAGCCATTTACCCGAGCGTTAAGGTTTCGGGACGTACGTACGTTAAGTACGTACGTTAACGTACGTACGGACGCCGGTAACACTATATGCCCCCTCACCATTCGGTGGCGCGGGCATAATAAATGCAACACAAGTTTTGTTTCATTATTCCTTTATTGTTTACTTGTGATGTGATGGGTAACATGATTTGATATTTTTTTGCGAAAATATTTGACCAGGTCACTTCCTCGGTATCTCAAACCTAGTCCTATCTCGACTAAAATACGATCTCCCTTCGACTTCAAGATACTGGTGCTCGACTGTATGTCGTCACATTAAAAAAGTTAAATAATGTCGCTATTATTTCCCAAAATTTATTTGCGACATCAGCAAATAACACAGAAACGGCAACATTCCGCCTTCTTTCAACAATATGCATACAAAATTACATGGGCCGCAATCCAAAACAAGACGTTATCATAGCAACTGCAACACGAGCCATAAACATTATTTTTATACCCACTTTTTGAAGAAAAAAATCCCAATTTTGCCTTGTAAGAAGTAAAGCTTTGTAACCGTAATAGGTAGGAACTGGAAGCTTGGTGTGTGCCTTCCTTATGGTGTGTAGATGCGCAAAGCGAATTTAGATTATTGATTCGACCCACGCTCATGGATTATCTCCCCCTTTTCGACTTAGAATTTCCCAATTTTGCCATGTAAGAATTAAAACTTTTTAACCGCAATAGCTACGGACTTGAAACTTGGTGTGTGCCATCCTTATAGTATGTGGATGCGCAAAGTGCATTCGATTTTTGATTTGACCCCCGGTCATGGATTATCTAACCCTGTTTACTTAGAATTTGGGAAAAGTGTGTATTTTGCGATGGCGTGCCATAGACTGTGCTCTCGTCATGCTTTGTCTTGGCATAATGGAAGACAATTGGCCAGGCTATGGGATATCCAAATTTGGTTGAAATGCGATAAAAGCTTGCAAAACTATGGGACTTGTGCAGGTATTTTATTAACACCTCTCGTATGTGGCTGTGAAATGGGGCTTATGGCAATGTGGGTCAGTCAAGCTTCTGATCTTCTAGCACACTCCTGCAGTGGAGTATGTATCCAGGGCTCCAGATAAGGAATTAGTAATTGAGTATTTTCACTCCATCATTTCTGAAGCAATTGGGTATTTCAAAATTTGAATTGGGTAACATAAAATCACACTGCTGTTTACACATCAACAGACCGCAATTATTGAATTAGCTTGCTTTGAAATGAAAACATATCTTGGCATTTCAATAGAATTGTCTCCTTGGAGACAATTCTAATGAAATACCAAGATGTGTTTTCATGGAAAATAAGAAAAATATGCTATATTTGTGGTCTGTTTATTGTTTTCTGCAGCATGATATCATACAGGTACCACAAAATTGTTATTGCTTTTTGATACTCGCTACTTCGGATTTCAATTGGGTTTTTCGGCAATTTTAATTGGGTATTTATGCAAATACGCAGCTTAACTGGAGCTCTGTGTATCTATATTGCTTGTTAGAAGCATAGCTCGTGTTTAACAGACTTGCAAGCATGCTACAGCCGCATCAGCCAGTGCGGATGTGCAGTCTGATCTGGGTCCAGATGTCACAAAGGCATTCAGCATCATTTCTTCAGTCACATAATGCCGACCAAGCCACATATTGACCATACAAACTTACACAATTCCTAACCGGCCACGAGGCAAGAGTACTATACAGACCTACTCGGGTTTGTTTTGTATAAAGTGAGAAAGTGAATGGGTTTAACGTCCCAGCAACAGCGAGGGCCATATCGAGACGGGACCACAGTTTTAAGTCTCATCCGACAGACCAGAAAGTATTTTTGATGCCTAAGGCGAGGTTTGAACCCACAACCTCCAGATTGGAAGTCAGGTGTTCTAACCACTAGGCCACAACCGATCCCTAGTTTTGTATAGAAATGACACTTATCACGTTTGCGACCCGTGTAGTCTGATCAGGGTCTATGCTGTTCACCATATGACTTACATTTGGAACAAAGATATTCATATACAAACAGTCCTCAGAGGTGTGGACATCGCGGCTGAACTCTGGAACTGTCTGCTTGACCAACCACGGCAACTGTGGGCAGGCCGGCTGGTATTTTGTCGCATCCCAGATACCCGTCCAATGTGGTTTTTCTGGCTTCTGTAGAAAGAATGAAAATGTGAAAGTGAATGGGTTTACCCCTTCCTGCGCTGTTGACGAAAATTGCCGTCTGCTGTTTTTCATTTTTGCTTTAATTCTTAACAAAAAACTGGTTTTGACAGCACATGAAAATCGTCTCCACTGGAGACGATTCTCATGTGCTGTCAAAACCAGGTTTTTGTCGAGAAATATTGAAAATAAAACATTTCCAGCAGACGACAACATTTAATTCAGCGTAGTAAGGGTTAACGTCCCAGCAACAGCAAAATTCATATATACAGACAGGACCAGTTAAAAGAATCATCCGACAGACCAATGGGATGGATATACTATGTAAGTATTTTGAACGCCTAGGGTTAGGACTGAACTCACAACATCCGGTATTGAAGTCCAATGCCATATCCCCTAGGCCACGGCCCATCCCTTTGCAGAAAGGATACTTTAGTAGCAAGGTGTTTGAGAACCAAATAGCTGGACTATCGGCATACTTACTGTGCATGTATGAAGGCTACATGCAGATGGCATATACATTCTCAGACAGAGCTCCAGATAAGCTTTGTGTCTAAAGGGTACTATACCCCCTGATTTCAAAATCATTGCGTATTTTACTTTTACAAATGCATTATTGATTTTCTTCATTACTAAATAGGGAACAAATGATTACAATTATAACAAATTGAAACATTCACTTATTTCAGCATGGGGATTTAACATGGGGAAATTTTTTAAAATTTCAGTAATCCTGGACCGATTTTCAAAATTTAACTTTTGTTTTCTTAGTTAGATCAGTTCCAAGCTATCTAGCTAGGTTTCAGAGTTAATTTCCAAAATATTTCGTTTTTTGACTCCTCCCACAATCAATTTTTCGTAATAAAATCAATATTTGACCAAATTTCACGAAATAAAAAGAAGGCTCATTCTTAAATTTTCCTTTAATTTAATATTATCGAAAAAAATATTGTTTTTGAATTATGGCCGTAAAATTTGGGCAGCTTTCGTGAAACAGACTATAGTGTGTAAGTTATCAAACTTAAAGGTACATGCCCACGCAGTAGGTTATAATATAGTGATACAGATACTAGCTTTTGTATATTCTGTACCTACTGAGTGGGCATGTACCTTTAATCATACAAGGCAGCAGCAATACAAGACGTGCATGAATCAACTGGTATATGAAATGTGTACTTGGAAAAGTCGCGGGAATACTGGACGAGGCCTTCCGGTTACCAAACTTAATCCTCCTAAGTAATCATAACACGAGATAGGATTAGGCACATCAGGTTTTCCAAGAAAACGCAATGTTTTGTGAACACAGGCATAGTGAACAATGTAGCCGCTGATCAGATTGCACTTTTTGCACAGTCGATCCGAGCTACACAGTTCGGAAACATAAACATGTTTTGTCATTTGTGGCAGTGCACGACTAGAGAAATGGGGCTTAGTCTAAACAGTATTTCAGCGCTGTAGATAAGCTGCGTATTTGCTTAAATACGCAATTAAAATTGCCAAAAAACCCAATTGAAATCAGAAGTAGCAAGTATGTATCAAAAAGCAATAACAAATGTGTGGTACCTTTATCATGCTACAGAAAACAAATATAGCATATTTTTATTATTCTCCATGAAAACACTTCAAGGAGACAATTCTAATGAAATGCCAAGACACGTTTTCATTTCGAAGCAAACTACAAATATTCCAACATCCAATTAAAATTTTGAAATATTCAATTGCTTCAGAAATGATAGAGTGAAAATACTCAATTACTAATTTCTTATCTGGAGCTTTGGTATATTATTTGAATACATGTCATATATATTCACATTAGTATTGAAGATAAAGCAAAAATGCTTGTGTTAATACCTTTCCTATGAAATGGGGCTTATCAGTGCAGCTCCACAGGCACTTTGTGTGATGAACAACTAATTTCTCCATGATAATAATTGCTATCCGATTGTCCGTAGGATATTATTTTCTCCAAGGTGTGACGGCAGCCATCTTTTCAACCAATGGAAGTGAATTGATTTACCTTGGTCCCAGCTTGCTAATTGTAAGTTACTAACTAATCCACGTGAAGGCCGGGAGCCCTGCTGTTTGTGCCGGGTTCCTGAGCTTCATACGAGCTGGAACCAAGGTAAATCAATTCACTTGGTTGGTTGAAAAGATGCCTGCCATCACACCTTTGTGATAATATACTATCAGAGTAAATTTTGATATCACGGACACAGGCATTCGGCATGCATATATATATATATATATATATATATGAACAAGGCTTCTAACTTTGGTCGGACACGACCTCGTAACGCTAATGTGAGTAGTATTTTGGCGGAAAGTGCACATGTTCATTTGAGAAATATTGTTATCTTGCTAAAATAACATAGTTAGAACATATTTATGCAAATAATATCGAATTACAGCTCCTTTTCCTAGGTCGAACTTGATTAACTATTTTATGTTGTGTGTCCAATTGATGTAACAGCCGATTTATGACATCGAATCGAAGAGCCTGTGTGTATTAAATGTTTCAAACACGACTTTTACATTACAAAAATCGATAAATATAGTACATTGACCATAAAATATATATTTTCTATGTTTACACGAAGTGTCTTCGCTTCTGATAAACTGCAGAAAGCACAAAACTTAGCCAAGCTATGGAGGCGAGATGTAACCTAATTTCGCCTGCACCCAATAGCCGACGGATTTTCAGTTTCTGAAGACGGGTAGTCGACAAAACATGGTGGGGGGGGGGGGGGTGGCACAAATCATACCGGCTCCTTCGGGCCGACAATTACGTCTGGACCGATTGGCATTCTGAAATTTTAGAAGCCCTGGTACGTACCTATATAGAATTGAATACAAAAATGTAGAGAAAAGTTAAAAAGGTGATATCTTTGTTAAACAAAAAATGCGTCTGTCGAACGCGGATGCCACCTGCAGCATATTTGAGAAATTGTGACTAAGTGGTTAACCGAAATTTGAGAAACTATGACAAAGTGGTTAACCGAAAAGTGTGACGGACGGACGGACGGACGGACGGACGGACGGACGGACGTTCAAACATTTGGGAGTTATGAGCTATTTGTTCTTTAAAAGATCAAACGAATAGCTTGACTGAACGGTTTCAGAGGTGTTGTGTGCAAAAACTCTCTACCCTATATACAATTGCATACAAAAATGTAGAAAAAATGGCTAATTAAGTTAAAATGGTGATATTTTTACGGCATAAAAACAGCAAGGTGCACATCTTCAATATGTGTAGAAGATGTGTATAGTTTCAGATCGATCGACTGAACGGTTACAGAGGAGTTGTGTACACAAGCTAGCTATGCTGTTTTTCTGTCCGCCGCCCGCCCGCCCCGCGGTAAAACATAATATGTACCATGGTGTCGGGTAATTCTGCCGATAAGGCTTTCCAAACAAATTTAAATGTCATTAACATTCCCATATTCAATAAAAATTCCCTGAATATTCAACGAAAGCAAAGAAGTCTGTGCAGGTAAAATGTCATAACGTTCAGTAAGTGACGTAAATTGTATGATGTACCCCTTACAGAAATGAAAACCTTGCCGCAAGGTTGCTGCAACCTTGCGGCAACCTGATCAGTGTGCCAGCAGACTGTGCCGCAAGGTTGCAGATACGTGCCGCTAGCGGCAACCTTTTTTCTGCCCAGTCTCACATTGCCACAAGTGTGCCACAAAATAGTACTATGTGCCAGAACATTGCCACAACGGGTACTTTATACAAAATGTGCATCATAAGCGTGCCAGAACCATGCCACAAACAAACCTTTGTGCGAGATTTAAATAGCAGGTTGCCACAAAGTTGCCACAACTGGTACTTTGCAAGATGACCCATGATAAGCGTGCCAGAACATTGCCACAAATGAAACTTGTTGCCAGATTGAAAATAGCAGGTTGCCACAAAGTTGCCACAACCGTTACTTTGCAAGATAGCACATCATAAGCGTGCCATAGCATTGCCACAAAAGAAACTTTGTGTGAGATTGAAATAGCAGATTGCACAAGGTTGTCTGAAAGGGCTAAGTTGTTTAATCGGAAAAAGTATAAACATAAACATAGTAATACATACAATGCAGACTTTAATACATACAATGGGCTTTGGCTACAAGTTCTTACAAAACGTATATATCACTCATTTGAACCGTTTTCGTTTTGGGCTTGAACATTATTAATTGTTCAATGGGGGTGGTGGGAGGAGTGTTGTTACCGCTCATTTGAACCGTCTCGTTTGAACATTATTAATTGTTCAATGGGGGGTGGGCCTTGAACATTTATTGAAAAGCTGTTGGAAAAGGTGGGGGCTTATATTTTTCTAAGGTGAGTTAACAAAATTTATCCAGCCCCATTCCCACCCCAACCATAAATAATGACCAGACCCTTAGATTGGTATTATACTAGCTTGTTCAAAATGTGAAGCATAAGAACATAATAATGACTGATGGATTGCCAATGGTGTTGCATGTATGTTCAACAGCAAAATGTGTGGGGTGGGTGAGAGCTTCTTTGTATATTTAACAATGAAAATACAAAATTTCCTTCAGTGGGAAACAAATTTGTTTGAATTATTTTGCTATTGGCGTTTTCATGTTGGACAAGAAAATGGAGTCATGTGTTAGAATGTAATAACGAGATGGTGCCTAAAAAGGAGTATTATAATAAACACAAAATCATTTAAATTTGTTAACAATTATATTTCTACAGCTTTTAAACGAGTACTAATGTACATACTATTAAGATTATATAGTATTATTACTTCTTTATCCGTTTATTATAAAGTTATTTTCTAAGTCCATTAGTAAACAAGAGTTATCTCCCCTAAGTCAGAACAAGACTACTGTCACGTACGCACATTTTGGTCTAGAAAGTTCGTTTTTAGTGCAAATTTGTATAACTTCGAACTCCTTGTTTGGTGTGTAGCACCAGACGAAGACAAAATCAAACAATTTTATAGGAATGACACTGAATATAAGACAGTAATCTGTGCTGGGCTAATGTTAAACCGGCGATATGTTTTTTTATGCAAAGTCATGCTGTCAACGCGAATGGTGAGACATGATGGTTCACAACAGAAATCTATAGGGTGTATGAAAGTTACAGAAATAATTCATAAACCGCTTAAAACCAGTAAAATAAAGAAAATAATTTGAAATAGCTGGAAATTAATCAAATTTTCTTAGTTTTCTGAAAATACAGAATGGCCTTGCCCGATGTGTCACTCGCCAAATCGGACCAGTGAAAATCCTCTCGCCAACATGAAAATTGAATCGCCATGGGGAGCGCGATATGTGAATTTTTAAGCCATGTTACACATTACAAAATTCCTAAATGTTCCAAGTCTTAGGAGTTTCATCTTGTGTTAAATATGGAAATTTAGAGAATGTTAGTAATATTGGTGGCTCTTGAATGTGTACCCTTATGATTCTCACTGAAATTACCATTTGAGATATCAATGTAGACTTTCACTGAAATGTCAGGGAATTATTAACCTCCAAGACACATGTGGACAGAGAGAGAGAGAGAGAGAGTGAGTGAGTGAGTGAATAGGGTTTAACGTCCGCTTTTCTGACATAGAGGTACAAGCCTCAGGGAGTCTACATGCAGACGGGTCAACGGGGTCGAGTCCCATATCCACCTGTCCAAGGGGGGTAAATCCCAACTTCAGAACTCAATATTTACAATCAAAATATATATTCAGTCCTGAAATTAGAACAACCTGATCTGGTGCCAGGCCCTCGCCACACCAGCATCATTTATCCCATCCCCTAAAAGTAATAGGATTAGCGCTAATCTTACTTTTATATATGGGGCACAGCCCGACTCAACTCTCACATACAAGAAAGCCAAAAATGTACATGAGGGCCAAATCCGGTATAGTGGGTTCCGGAAAGTATGAACCCAATCGTTAAGCCAGTTTAGTCGCCTTTTACGACAAGCAATGGCTACTGCAGCACTATTCTCAGGATCAGTTGATCCCGCCCCGGTGCCTGCACGGGGCGGAGAGAGAGAGAGAGAGAGAGAGAGAGAGAGAGAGACAGAGAGAGACAGAGAGAGAGAGAGACAGACACAGAGAGAGACAGAGAGACACACACACACAGAGACACACACACACACGTACACACACACACAACACACACGTATGATTATGCACACACATGTTTAGGAACAATGCTCTCGCAGTCTTTGTGGGTGCAGAGAGATTGAGGCGAAAAATAAGCGCCTGAATTACAGACATACAACAACAACAACAACTAGAAGTTAAGCTGTCACATGGTTTAAATTATTTATGATTTAAACATGAATTACTTCAATATGTAAGTCAACAATCAAACCACAGTAAACTATTTCACAATCAATGAACTAGACTCAGAAAGGATGATAAGACTAGTCTATGTATCATTTAAATCTAATAAGAAAATTTTGAGTTCCAAATTATGAAAGAACTAACCAGTAACCGACTGGATCCAGTAAACAACGTATGCGATATTGGACTCGCATTCCATCACTTTCCAGTGTTAAAGACACAATACAATTACAAATCAAAAGACAGGCATAATAATACAAACTGGATAAAAGACTGACACACATACTGTGACTGACAGACATTGACGATGGATTATAATTTATGCACACAACCAAACTACAGTAATTAAGAGATTTCATAAACAAATGAACTATATATATAGCTAGCTACTGTCTGTTCCACGTATTGCTGCCTATCTATCTATATATTCTATCTATATATTTTCAGGGTCATATATATTAAGGAAACCAATAGAAATCCGCTGTGAAAAGCTTTTTTTGCAATCTGTTTTGGTCACAAATCATCTACATCTGCATTATCTGGGCATTTACAAATGTAGCATATTTATGTTTATGCATGCAATCAATCTGTCCCACACTATTAGAACTGTTCAACTTCATTAACATTCAAACCTATATATATATATGAGTAAATAGCATCTTTCTCACTTTGAGTTAATGTTAGTATGTGTGGACGACCAAAATAAATTATTTCCTCGGAAACTTGCAGTCTTGTTCTGCCATGGTCCATCGCCTCTAGGATAGGTCAGCTTATGGTAGATGTGCGGTGCGATCCCTGTTTATTAGTGTGCATCATATTTGCATTCTTGGAGAATTTCTGAAGTAGTACGTATACGTGAACTGGCATTTGCAATCTGCATTTCAAAATTCTGTGACCCATGCATGAAACAGTTTAAATTCCTGAGATCTCCATTTAAGTCTTCATAGATATTCAAAGCATGAAAATGTCCAGAGAGGTCCATGGTTCCGAACGCAAGAAGGTAAATTTATGTTATATGTGCAATTGTTTTCTAAATACAACGATGGCATATTCTCAGACAGAAATGCTGCAGTAACAACGTAGAATTTTTCAGATCGTCATTTGTAATAACTGATTTTAGAAGCAGGTAAATGCCATTAACTAAAAGCATATATATATTGCATGATTCAAATACACATTTGGCAAAATATCTTTCATGACTGGAAACAGGTAATATAACAATCTATTTGCAGAGTGTTTGCAATGTATTTACAGAGTGTTTGCTATCTATTTGCGAAGTGTTTGTTATCTATTTGCAATATATTTGCAGAGCATTTGCAAAATAATTGCAGTGTAATTGTTTTTTATTTGCCAAGTAATTGCACATGCAGGGTTTGCAATCTATTTGCGGCAAACCTTCTGCAAAGGGTTGTTGAAGTTCTTGCGCATACCCTTAATTTGCAATCTGTTTGCAGTCTGTTTGCACACGTCGTTCCAAATCTACACTACAGACACTGCAGAATATATTCTGCAAATATTTGTAGAACATACTTTGCAAACACTTTTGCAAACAATTTGCAAAGGGATATAATATATTCCGCATACCCCCTCCATTCATAGGGGTAGTGAGTTTGAATCTTAGTTGTTCATACATACATGTATATTTTGATTTGTTTATGTTTTATTACATATTTCTTTTTTATGTGTGTTGCTCTTACAAATTACTTTAATTAAGCATGAGATAGATTATATGTAGAACGTTAGTCTCGCTTTGAAGAAAACTAATAACTAAATGCACACTCATTTCATATATGTGTACATGAAGAATCTGGAGTATGTTCTCGCCGATCGTGTCACATTGAGGTCATATAACAATAGTGATAATCATTGCCTATTCACGTATTCCCGTATCCAGCAGGCAATCATAAATATAACAGAATGATATCGACAAAAGTAATGCGTTTTGTGAGGTTCGAACTCTCGACCAGATAAAATGAACAAAAGTTCTGCTAACATATAGATATTCTCCCGCTTCGATACCACTGAGCCACACTACATGTCTATTTTGCGCACCTTCAAAGAAAAGGGTGTATATAATAGTGTTGCAAATGTCCGTCCGTCTATATATGGCCAGAATAATTATATGTGCCACAACTATATATGCTGCAAATATAACGTACTGCTACAACTGTGCCGTAAGGTTGCCGCAACTGTGTGCCGCAAGGTTGCCGCAACTGTGTGCCGCAACTGTGTGCCAGAACGCTCATTTGCATACGAAATACGACCTTCCGGCAACCTTGCGGCAACCTTGCCACAAGTGTGCCGCAACTGTGTGCCACAAGGTTGCCACAACTGTGTGCCGCAAGGTTGCCGCAACTGTGTGCCAGAACGCTCATTTGCATACGAAATACGACCTTGCGGCAACCTTGCGGCAACCTTGCCACAAGTGTGCCGCAACTGTGTGCCACAACTATGTGCCAGAACGCTCATTTGCATACGAAATACGACCTTGCCGCAAGCTTGCCGCAACTAGTTGCCGCAACCTTGCCGCAACCTTGCCGCAACCTTGCCGCAATTGGTTGCCAGAGACGTATGACATCACATCCATGTTTGCAACGTCACATTTTGTTCTGCTAATGCTGCGCATCTGATAGTGTAAACAAAAATGGCGAACAGTATTCTGGATCAGCATAGCAAAATTGGTATTAAACTTGAAGCAGAACTATCCAGTGACATCATGACAGGTTAGTTTCTTAGTTTAACAGTTAATTTAGTAAATAAGACAGCTATTCCATCAGCAGGGTCTGAGGATTTTACACATTTTGACTACATTCGGAATAAATTTTTACCAAACTAACAAATCCACATATTTTATTATGACATAAGCAAGGCTAACTTTGATGTGAATTGCGCATTAGCCGATGCGCAGAATTAGCCGACATGACAGTACCGTTGTTTTAATATGGTCGTACAAAAATGTGTTTACGGCTCTAACATCAATATTGTAGTGGCAATTAAGTTCATATGATCATTTGAGAATTATCGATATCCTGCAGAAATACATAGAATGCATAGAAAATTACAATTCTAAACATGTTATTTTGTTATGATACAAGGTCGTGTCCGACCAAAGTTAGAAGCCTTGTTCATATATATATATATAGAGATATACCAAGGGTGGCACGATTTACCCAAATCTACCCAAATCTTAGCCAAATCTAGCCAAATCTTCATATAATTACTATATGTGTTAATAAATAAAGCTAATACACATCATACTAACAATGTTTGGACTGTACTTACATAATGTATGTCATTAATTTGCTCATACCAGGGCCCTTTTTAATGTTTTAATGCAAAATGGAAATATTTGTATATGAAATAAAGGGAGAGTACCGTGATAAACTTAATACTAGGAAGCCAAGGAAGATAATCCACTTTATAATGGCTAAACATGCTAAATGGGAATGATGATTTTTAATTGAAATACAAATAAACAAGAAACGAGGCAAAGCCACGAAGGCCAGGTTTTTTTCCAAGCATAGACACTTGGATAACATAATTATACCCACTTTTTGTAGACTAGATGGCCGTGGCCTGCATGTCGCGCCTTGGGGCGAGGCATGGACATTAAAAACTTTAACCGGATACACGGACGTACGGACGGACGTATGCCAAAATGCAGACGATATCGCGCTTTCCGCAAGCAGGTGCGACAATGATGATAAACACCCATGTGAAGTATCAAGGTAATGGCCGATGAAACAGTTGCAGAGATATAGTACATAAAAAAACATTAACAAAAAAATTCAAAGTAATTTGACCTTGACATTGGGCACAGGGGCCGCACGGTTGGGGGTTAGAATGAAAATATGGATGATGATAAACACCCATGTGAAGTTTCAAGGTAATGGGCGAAGCAGTTGCAGAGATATAGTATAACAAAAAAGTTTTAACCAAAAAACTTTAACCAGACGTACGTTAAAAAGTTAACGTTGAAAATGGCTAAGTCAATTACGTAGAAATAATAGGTGACGGTAAAAAAATGGTCACATGTTGGATAGTTGTATGTGGTAGGCACCCCTTGGTTATGAAGCTGTGAAAGTTTGGTGGTCCTAGGTGGTACAGTACCAAAGAAATGGACTTAAACACGAAAACTTAACATTGTAAACGCGAAAACTTAACATTGAAAATGGCTAAGTCGACTGCGCGGAAAAAATGGGTCAAGTTAAAAAAAAAAGTAACATGTTGGATAGTAATATGTGGTGGGCACCCCTTGATTATGAAGCTGTGAAAGTTTGGTGGTCCTAGGTGGTACAGTAACAAAGAAATGGACTCAAACACGAAAACTTAACATTGATTGTGGACACCGCCCGCCGCCCGCCCGGCTTTCGCCAATCCAATAGCCTGGATTTTTTAAAAAAAAACCTGGCTAAAAACTGTAGAACCTCTCTAATGTTGACATACAAGGAGACAGTAGTGTGAAGGTGTCGACCGTATACTGGCCGTTTTCGCCCGCCAGGACGTGTAGCAATCTTGTACATAATCACTTGTTGAGGCTATACCTCTAGGGAAATTTGCAATCACAGTCTGATCAGGGTCTACACTGTTTTCAATCTTGTACATAATCACTGTATACCATATACAAGCAAGCCGCGTGTAGCCCACCAGGACGTGTAGCCATCTTATAACAATCACTTGTTGAAGCT
This sequence comes from Conchocele bisecta, assembly GCA_029237695.1. Classification (NCBI taxonomy): domain Eukaryota; kingdom Metazoa; phylum Mollusca; class Bivalvia; order Lucinida; family Thyasiridae; genus Conchocele; species Conchocele bisecta. Next base: position 30,744,699 of record CM055266.1, read on the forward strand.
ATACATTCTAGGGGAAATTTGCAATCACAGTCTGATCAGGGTCTACCTAGTTCCCATTTTGTGCATAACCACTTGTTGAGGCTATACCTGTAGGGGAAATATTCATTCACAATCTAATCAGGATCTACAGTTTCCCATATTGTACATAATCGACTATATATAACGTTACGAGCTACCCCACTAAAATACACTGTGTTCTGGTCAATACAATATAATATTGGGCTTTGTCTACATAGAGAGTGAAAACATTCAAGCTATTTGACAAGATATACAAACCATACACAAATTTAAAAATATATATATTGCATGCATATTAAGGTTCATTTTCATCAATGTTTTTAATACAAGATCGTTTATTATTGTTATTGTAGATGAATATTAAGAATATTTTTATATATATATAGCCTTCCTGTGAGAGTTTTTAAATGTATCTCCGTAAATTAAATTGCAATAACTAAACGATGTCCAGAAGTCATTTGTGCTAATAAAAACATTCATTATTAAACAAGTATAAATGCATTATACTTTGTTTTTAACTATTTAAAAAAGATGTTTGCATATAATTACTCGGCGAAATAAATATTGCAATACTATGGAGGTGACCGGTTAATTAGACAGTTGGACTATTATATGTGCCATATGAAATCATGATCGATGGCAACTTAAAGTTAGACAACTGAGACATAATTAATGAGTCGATCACAGTGGTCTCCCTTTATAATAATGCTACATGTATATTAATTGCTTTTCCGTGGAAATATGTGCTTTATTCTTCCCTTTTTCTGTCAAAATGTGCTTCTTGTATGATATACTAATGATATACATGTATTGTTGAAAACGTATATAATACCCAGCAAACACATGACGTCAGTACGACGTCGTATCTAGGTCAATTCCAGGTCGCAAACGTCGGCGACTCAAATCCAACGTCAGCCCGACGTCGAAACCCCGACGTCGGATTACGACGTCGTACTGACGTTGTTTGCTAGTCGTAGTTCGTCGCGACACAACCACAACGTCGGGTTGACGTCGGAATCACGACGTCGGATCAACGTCCGTTTCCGATGTCGAGTGAGTGAGTGAATAGGGTTTAACTTCCGCTTTTCTGACATAGAGGTCAAGCCTCAGGGAGTCTACACGCAGACGGGTCAACGGGGTCGTGTCCCGTATCCACCTGTCCGAGGGGGGTAAATCCCAACTTCAGAACTCAATATTTACAATCAAAATATATATTCAGTCCTGAAATTAGAACAACCTGATCTGGTGCCAGGCTGGTGCCAGGCCCTCGCCACACCAGCATCATTTATCCCATCCCCTAAAAGTAATAGGATTAGCGCTAATCTTACTTTTATATATGGGTTCCGATGTCAAATAGACGTCTGGACGTGTCAAATGCCACTGGACCTGGTTCCCGCGTTACTGCATAGCGGTAGCCACAGAGACATATACAGAGACAGGTAGCCACAGATACAGTAATACGCTGGTAAACAGCCGCCCTGACTCATTCGGAACTATCTCGGATCTTTTCGCCAAAGCGGAGGTCTGGTTATGCTCTAATCCCTGAGGTGCTCCGATTGTCTTTAGGTTATCGCGCCATTTCCGTTTTCTCTTTGTGATTTTAATTTTAAATTGGGGAAAGATCGACGTAATCTTGAAGAAATCAATGTTCTTATGTAAGTATTGATGCATGCGTGTCAGCTAACATGTTTTCAATGACATTTTTAATACAAAAATACATGACAACGCCGTGATCAGTTGATTCACGTTTCAATTCGTGAAATTATTTCGCCCCGTCTCACTTCGCACATTCCTGTTCATGTGTTGTTAATATATTGTCGCTATTTTATTCACCATTTACAAACTGCATACATTATCATATAACTGTGCCTTTAATGGAGATCTATATATGCGGTCGCGTTTTCTCAAAACTTGAAGGACAGCTACAGTAATTATAGATTTTGTCATCGTTACATACTGTCTTTGTGAAACTATTCGCCTGGCACATATACTCAAAGTTTATTTGAATTGGACATCACACTGTACATGTACGGAGCCCCCCAGGGACGAAGATTTTTTTTAATTTATTCCCACGAAATAACAATTTGTTCCCTCAATTTAGTAATTCGTTCCCAGGATCCTCTCGAAGAACTGCTGAAGCGACGAATGAAGCACGATGCTATTTTGAAAAAGAATCAGAAACAAGCTCGCCCCAAGACATCGCCGGCGACGCTTCAGGATGCCGATTCACGCATTTGTAGAACCCGAGGTGGAAGTGGACGATACGTTTATGGTCGACCATCGATGAACCAGTGGGGGCATTCGGGTACGCGGACACAGTTCCATTTCTCCATGAAACGATTACTTGACATTTCATTAGAATTGTCTCGTGGGACAATTCTAATGAAATGCCAAGGTATGTTTTTATCGTGAAATGATCGAATATTCAACAATTTCCATCCGCATGATTGTCGTCTGCAGCAGGATAAGGGTTAAAGTGAATTAAGTACGTGCTATATGATTCCATTGAGTAACGAATCACACCATAAATGTATGGCAAAACTATATGTGAAAGTATAATAAAATACGTTTGCCAGCCAAAATATGTGTTTATTACTGACCAGATACCAAACCAGGATATTATTGATTAGTTGATCCAGAGTGAAACTGCAGATCAAGTAATCAATGCAAAATAAAGTTTTCTAGACGATAAAACCCGACATTGAATTGATGTCTGATCCAGACGTTGAACTGATGTCAGAACCAGACGTTGGATAAAGGTCGTTTTCTGACGTCGGATTATATTTGAAAATGAAAGTTTTTTAGACGTCGGAATCCGACGTTGAAATGACGTCAGAATTAGACATCTATCCAACGTCAGACTCTGACGTCAGTTCGACGGCGGATCCCGAACGGAGGACGTCCGTTCGACGTTCTAAAAAACTTTAATTTTCTAACATAATCCGACATCTATCCGACGTCGTGTGCCCACTGGGTATAATCATAAATGTTATTTTTAATGAAGATTTGGGTAGATTTGGGTAAATCGTGCTGCCGTTACACCAATGAACGCCGAAACACGCCGAATGCACGTGGTCACGGCGTGTTATCGTTCATACCACAAAGTGCCTGTGTGTAGCTCCTGATCAATAGCACGCTCCTGTAGCCGCATAACGATGTATATTACTTGTTACAAACACAACAGGTGTGTCATTGATGGAATGGTGAACAGTGCAGATCCTGATCAGACTGCTGATCCGGATCTACACTAGTGGTAAAACCAATAAGCCCCATTTCTCCAGTCACTGAGCCACATTTAGGGTTATAATTAATTGTGTACATTGAACCGAAACTGTCGCCTCCAATCGGAATACTCTGATATCCGCTTGGCGTACGGGACTCCCAAAAATACATTGATCCTCCGGTTATCATAATGTTCATATTGAGAAGCGATCGAAAACCCCTCGACGGTTCCGTGCGTAGTGTGAACAAGTACATTATACTTGTGTTTGAACTGACAGTCTCCTAATTGGATTGTCAACCCAATTAAAATTGTCAAATGGCATACAAATTTGCTGATAAATGCCATTTTTGGCGTATATTCATGTTTTCAATTGCATTTCCTGTTTTTCACAACAATGGTGGACACCTTGATCACGTGATAATAATTACAGGTGAGAACAAAATAGACTGTAGGTTAGAACACACCAAATAGTTTTACTATATAATTTAACCGAATCCCATCCAATAAGGTCAGTCTCTCCTACATTCACCATTCGTATGGATGCCGTGGGACCTACTTATACATGACATGCAGCCGGTCTGTACTGGTTCTGCATGAATTAAACAATAGGTTCACTTACTCCTAAGAAGGAAAAATCCAACCTCGTCATGTCCCCCAATATTGTTCAAATTGTTTAGCCACATAAACTCTGTTTACATCACGTGACCAACAGGTTGGGTGTTTTCTTTTAAATGCAAATTTCGCACCATCTAATATTCTCTAACCTCCAAATGATTCACCAAAAAAGATCGCTTGTCAGTAATAATTGGGTTTAATATGTAAATTAAAATTGGGGGAGCTGTGTGTTTTTTTTTGAGAAAATCTAAAACATAGTTTTGTAAAGACCATGTTACAACGTTTACAAAAAACAATGGTGTCAGTTGGGCATTGTCATATGACGTCAGAAATCCAATATGGCCGCCATCCATAGAACGGCAATGGAAACCGGTTATAACGTTGTATCTAGTAGACTTAGAAGGGTGACTTTTGTGGTTATATACCCATGTTTTCAACAATCAGGAAATAAATTATTAAACTAAATTATCAGTAACATAAATATTACTAAATGATTATATATTTGTATATCGGGCACTCGTAAATTTTAGAACTGTGAAATGACTTTATTCCTATAAAGAACAGTTTATGCCTACTGAGTCCATGGGCATGCATGCACCTTTCATTTCTGAAGTACTCTATTTGATGCCATGCATATGTTTCAAATGATTTTGTAAACTATAGCATCTAGAATACTTACACTATTCAAGAGGGCTACCAAACTAACACACGCACAATCTATTTGACAAAGACAGTGATGGCTTCACAAAGTCTATTTATATTTAATATAACGATGGAGATTTAAATGCAGAATATCACATATTGTTACAACCTGAAAATTATGATTGGTTCTTAAAACACTACATATATATATGTTTAGTACATGTTACGAATTTGCGCCTTTTCGAAAATGGCTAAAATGCAATATTAATGATGTATTAATATTGAGGATATGAAACAGAAAATGTGCATATTGCTTAAAAGTAGTCTATCCTATTACAATCATCTAAATACAGCAAGAAATAAAAACAAAACTAGTAGCGTACGTGAGACCTCTGGCGCAAGTTAACAGCGACTGGATATATTTGTTTAGTTAACACAACAGCTAAAATACAATATTAATGGTGTTATACTATTAATGATATGTCACAGAAAATGTAGATGCTTCTTGGTTAAAATTAGTCTATCCTATCAAGAAAAGGGTTAATATTGTTATTACAAAACAAATCATCCAAATGTATCAAGAAATATAACAAAAGACTAGTAGCGTGCAAGTTTTGCCTTGATTGGCTGGTGAACAATTGTCCCAGTGTCTCGCTTGAATTTAAAGACACACTAGGTAAACGTAATCGAGTCATACCCCTATATAACAAGTTACCTGTCTCTGTATATGTCTCTATAGTTTTAACAAGAACCTAGCTATTGCACACACGTCGAACAGCTTACAATACAAGCAGTAACGTGTGTCTAAAATGTTGATCAATAACCTCCGTCAGATATACGAGTGTGTATGTACGACATGACTGCACGTGTTATGATTTCCAGTGACCATACTATCTTATTCATGAGCATATATGCACAGACAGAACAGAATCCGTAGCTCATGCTTGACCAGTCAAACCGCTGCCACCATGTTCGAGCTGTTAGACTGTTTGCTAATGAATATTTTCCAACTCTCTACGTCATTTACAGAAATATCGGTGAGAACATATGACAAAGTATGGCTTATTTTGTATTGGTGCGACATATGGAACCTATATACGTATATATGAAAAAGTAAAGATGTATATGCCCCTAACTCTCTACCTGATTGTGAAGGGCGTATATAGCGTTACCACCATCCGTTCGCCCACCGCCCGTCTGTGTGTATTTGTTGGTGCCTCGGGCAGGAATTGAGCACACTCGATCATACAAAATTGGAATGTATATATAGTTAATACCATAAAGTGACGCGTGTTCATGCGGACCAACAAACACGCCGTCTGACCGTCTCATGGCCAGAATAGCAGGGTGATGGTGTAAATTAACGGACCCACCAAATAGTGCCTCTTTTGAAGGAAATGTCCATGTAGTTTGATTGGCTAACTCCGTCCTTTCAAGAGGCGCCGATGGGTGGGTTCGTCAATTTAATCTATCACCATCCAGCTCGTTAGTCTGCCATCAAAATGTCCATAGTCCGGCAGGCAATAATTGACACGTCACGACAAAAAATGGTATGATTGAGTTGGCGATCTGTATAACTCGAGATCAGACGGGCAGTCTGACCAGGGTCTGCACAGTTTGCTATTGAGTAAACTAAAGAATCATTCTTATCATAGATGTAGATCTACTTACATTTCCGACTGAAACACCGTGGACGATGAAATGCAAACGCCAACACGGTCAACATATTTGTCCATATTGACGTTTCGTAATTTGGGGAAATATGGGACACTTAAGGACATTTATAATAAAATGGGAACACCTTTTGGGTAGAGTGCATTGCAAATATCAACTACATCATCCCCAGCCACTGCCCTCTCCATCAAAATTGGAAAGTGAGCCCGTAATTATCATTATCTTACACAATGTGACTTCGTTCACTACCACCGTGTGTCCCATATTACCCCGACATTTTGGGGTCCACCTGTTGGGGGTAATATGGGACAGCTTTAAACCCGAACATAAAATAAAACATACTATTTTTGGCTTTAAATAAGAGTATGAGAGAGTGTTTCCTATGACCATAACACATATTAGACGATGTTAATGCGGTGTTGTAACATTTAAGTAGTCGAGTCACATGCTGTAAAACTAATATTTATTGCATTTTTTAATACAAACAATTAACGCAAAATAACTCATGTCACGTCTTACAATCTCATTTCATAGATCATACAATATTAAACAGTCCCGCTGAATATCAGTAAAGATGAGAAATAAAACAATGTACATAACATACATGACTATATTGTATGCATATGTAGCTACAACCTTTGAACGGAAACAATAAAGAAATAATCATGCAATATATTCAGGTGGAAGTAACTACATGTATACTATTAAAATTTTAAGGACGGACTTTGTAGTACGCCATCATTTGTTTCAAGTACAATAACTTCGTAAACTTTGATTGAATATTTGTATAAAGTAGACATATATCCGACCCCGGTCTTATTAGTGTATACTATTTAATGTGCATTCAGTTGCCATCTGAGCCATCTTAGCACGGACAAGCTATCGGTCAGTTTCATCTCTTGTAGCGTTTGATACGGACAGCTCAGAAATTGACTGATAAACTAATATAAATATGATCTAACAATAACTCTTTACAATGTGCTGTCCGTTATATGTAGTCCAATGTCAATACCAAATCTGATTTTTGACGATAAATGTGCCACACAGATCATATTTCATGTATACCGAATTGAATGCAATAAGGACTTCTTATTTGTTAATTGACTTATGCTGCTATCATAAAGGTGTTGCTAGCAGAATGTATGATGTAACATTGGCATACCTGCAATTCTAAAATTAGGTGACTGGAGTGACCTAATCACGTACACAGTATATGTAACGTGGCCATTGCAGATTCTGGAAATGACAAATTAATAACCCACGTATTACACATGGTCTTTACTTTGGCATGTGTTAATTGATAGCACATTGTACATACTTATCTTTGAACATGCTATACCATCTTGTATTAGTGTATCTGTCATATATAGTGTTGTCTGTGTCAACCGATATTTAAATCAAATGCTGATCGGGGTAGAACTGGTAAATCGTATGGTTCAATCTTTTGCGCGATGGTATACGAAAACTGGCGTTGGGGTAATATGGGACAACTGTCCCATTTTACCTCAAAATAACATGGATATTAAAGTTGAAACAAGATAGGAATCAATAATAATTACCTCGTTCAAATTCTGCCGCCTCACAACTTTCTTTCCGTATGTGGAAGGGACCAATTGTTATAATACTGAAATAGTATCGTTGTACTGAAATATTATCGTTCAAAACCAGCGTACTGTACAACACCGATAGTGGCGAATGTCTACATTGTCCCATATTACCCAACGTCCCATATTCCTCCAAATTACCCTATATAATAATCGAACATATTGGTGCGACATTCCGTTTTTGTCTATGGTGATTGCCACACTGGTCAGTCAGACCAATGGCTATGCCCATGACCGATGTGCGCTTGTTTTCTTTATATGGTCGTCAATTGTTGCATTCGAGTTGCCTTCATGTATACTAGTTACTACTATATATATATCACGATTTATGATTTATAACCGTTTAATTAGAAAATGGAAACTGTATATATATATATATACTGTATATATATATATATATACATATTATATATAATACATATTATATATATATGTTGAAGTTTGTTTATTGAATAATATAGGCCACCGGCCCACAATATAACATGGTGAAATACACATTAGAGGGAGGAGTGATACACCGTCTTACAGCACATGTATGTCTAACAATGTAGACAAGCATTATACGAGCAAGCACATGTATACTAGTGCACATCGTACTCAGCTTGTATATTAATGGATTGTCTTTTCTCCAATGCTAGAAATATAAACTTAGCAATGTTGTGAATATGTGGTATATGTGAACTCGCCATCATTCTATTAAACGAATCATGATTATGGTTTCTAATAGTTTCGAAATTTAAAAACTGTAGGCGTAGTTGTTCATAAGAGTTACATTCTACAAAGAAATGGTATTCGGTCTCAACCACATGTATATTATTTTGTCGACAAATTGGACAATGCCGTAAATTCCTGTCAATGCCAATATGACGACCAGTTTCAATTAGTAGATTATGAGTTGAGCATCTGAACTTAGCTAGCGCTTGTTTATACGGAAACGATAAGTCTACAGATAAATAGGTTTCAGGTGTTAGTGCGGATTTGAACCCACTATATGTATCTGCTTTACTAGTTGTTTGTAATAAATCATGCCATTTCTGTGTATAACAGTCTGAGATTCGCTGCTTAAAAACATCGATAAAATAATCTAGGTCGCCTACATCTTGTGAAAGCCAAATGTAACCGAATCCAAACGAATACAGGAGTAATCTAATACTAGTAGCCCAAGTTTTGCGGCCACTATCGTCCAATTGCTTGAGCATAATATAACATTGACGCGGATATCTGTCACGATCCATACGTAAAATAGTCAACCAATATTTGATGCATCGTGGCATATATGTAGTACGAGTGGTAAACGGCCACATTCACCGTATGCAAATACATTTGCCGTCTGCTGGGGTAATCCACAATATTGTTTACAAAAAGCTATGTGGACCCTTTCAATACGTTCAATGCATTGAAACCCCCATAATTCGGCACCGTAACAAAGAATCGGTTTCACCATCGAATCGAATCATTTAAAAATATCAGCATGGTGAAATTGTCCAAATGAGCGCTGATATCGAAATATGCATGCTATTGACGTTTGTGCTTGTTTAGATGCATATTCGTGTGTTTTCGACCATACTAGTTTTGGCGTCATGTACATACCTAAATATTTATAATATGACACAGTTTCAATTGGGTTGTGTCTATAATACCATTTTTCATAGTTACGCAAAATACCACCATTTCTAAAAACAATTATTTTAGTTTTATTTAGGTTAATTTTCATATTTACTGCATCACAAAATTTTGAAATACAATCAATTTGTCTCTGTAATTGGATAGCGGTTTCACTAAAACTAAAAACATCATCAGCATACATCAATGCAAGTAGGTCACATATATCTTCTGTCACAAATATACCTCTATCAAATGTACTTCGTAAGTAAGCAACACGATCATTTATAAAAAGACAAAATATAACCGGGCTACATATACAACCCTGGCGCGTGCCGATATTACACAAACAGAAGTCAGATAACTCATTTCCAACACGTACACACGATTTTAACTTGTTGTACATTGATTGAAAGACTGTCAAAATTTTGCCATCAATCGACTTTCTTTGCAGAGCATTCCATAATATATTGTGTTGTATTGAATCAAATGCCTTTGAAAAATCGATAAATATGCAATAAAACCGACCACGTGGTCTTGATAGGTATTTTTGTGTGATAGACATCAGGGAGAAGATGTTATCGACAGTAGAATATTTTTTACGAAAACCTGCCTAATATTCATCTAATATGATATTGTCATTACACCAAGATTGTAGTCTATTATTTAGAATACAAGTGACAATCTTACAGAGACCATTAATTAACGAAATACCTCTATAATTCCCTGGGTCTGACTTGAGACCAGCTTTATGAATAGGAGTTATAATACTTTCACCCCACATATCTGGAATGTTTCCACTAGTAAATATGTCATTGAAAAGTCTAAGTAGATATGGAACAATCAGTGTAGTAGTATTCTTGTAAAATACAATACCTCCATCCGGTCCGGATGCCCGGTTAGCATGTACCTGATTTATAGCACGTACTATCTCAGATTCTGTAATGCTTTCATTTAAATCATCATTCAAAACATCAACATGAATATTCGATAAAGTATCATCAGGGGTATATGGTTGCGATGCATGAGGTTGCATGGTTTAATAATGATCCAAAATAGTCAATCCATTTGGAGCATGGTATATGCTTGTCATCGGATGACGACTTGGAAACGGATTTTTTAATCAAATTCCAAAACTCTTTAGGCCTATTCCTCGCATTTACGAGCTTATTCCTGTTAGTTCTATTATAAAGAGCTTTACAATTTCTGCACATTGACTTAAATATATTCCGTGCATGTTTGTATAGCTCCAAATCAGCCATGTCATTTGATGCTCTAAATTGTCTTAACAATTGAAACTTTGTACGTTTAGCACGTGTACAATCAATAGTCCACCAATGTGGCTGTGAGCGAGCGTGTGTATTACTAGGTTTGGGTATTTTAGGTTTGAATAACATGTTACATGTATCAGCAGCATTTTTGTATACCTCAATGAAAGCAGGTACAGAAACTGTGACGTCATCATTAGCTAAAGTATTAGTAAAAACATTCATGTGTAACTGAAATCGGGTAAGAAATACATCTTTACCATCTTCTTTCCACATAATACGTTCATATGCATGTACATTATCAACAATATCTGATGTAATATTATCGGTAGGACGAATGTTATCAAAACTAAACGTACAATAAACAGGACAGTGCACTGAAAACATGTTGTCACTTACACCAAAATCTGTAACGTATGTAAATAAACTTGACGATGCAATCATATAATCTACTACGCTTGCACCATTATTAGCAAAACATGTGAATTCACCCGCAGTATCATTGAAAATTCTGCCATTTAGAATATGTATACCATATGTACAACATAAATCAATAAGTGAGAGACCGTACGAGTTATGTACCATATTGTCTTTAGACTGCCGCGGCATACAAAATGTATCAGAAGGACAACTCACATCCCCGTCAAAGATGTAATCAAGTGTATCATGCGGAATATAATCAGGAAACGTTTTTATACGACTGTTCAAATCACCAGCCAAAAATAGATCAGCAGACGGAAATTTACTCACAATTTCAAGAAGTTGAGTATTTAATATCTCAACCCCGTTGCTATTATCCTCATCGTATACTGGAGAATTTACAGGCGACACATACGCAAATATCATAATAATATCATATGATCTATTCAACATAACCCCGTTAAGTAGCAAAACAACACAGTTACTCATATTATCAAAAATACGTTTAACACAGCCGGAGTTTACAAAACAGTTTTTAACAAATACAGTGACTCCACCAGAATTACGACGAGCGTGCCTCGATCTTTTTCTAGTATAATCAAAATGTTCATAATCAGACAAAGTATTATCGAAGTCATTGTGATCACTACACCACGTCTCGCAGAAACCGAGAATATCAAATTTTTGTGCAAATTCTATAAATTCGTTGTCATATTTATATTTAGCAAACCCCTCAATATTTATAGTACATGTACGTAAAACATGATGAATAGTTGAGTTTGGAGTATCAGTACGATATTGAGTTGTTACATCAATAAATGAATGATTAAGGCCTCGGCCTGACCCCTATATCTGTCAACCCGGACTGGTTGCTGTGTTTCTGCATCATACCGATACACAACGCCGTCTACAACAAGTTTATCATAGCGCAGGTATGCCAAACAGTTCTCATCCATTTTTTGTTTCATAAATGGAAACAAGCCGGTACGTTGTTTCGTCACGCGATCTGTGAAGTCTTCCGTGACGCGGATACGACGTCGTACATCTTGATCATCTCCCGGTGTATCATGGGTCGCGCGGTGCTGTCGAAAAGCTTTAATGCATTTCTCACGGTCCTTATACAAGAGGAACTTCACAATCACCGGTCGCGGAGACGTCCTACTCGGGAGCCTGTAGGCACGGTCGATCTTCACGGCACTTTCCTCAACACCAATATTCGTCAAATATTCGCGGACTTTATTCTCGCATTCCTCCCATGATTCACCCCTGGAGTCTTCTATTCCATAGAACTTGAGGTTCTGGCGGCGCGATTGAGCTTCAAGGTTTTCATTCTTGCGCTCATTCTCATTCGACGCCAACGTAACGTTATTCAACTTCCGCGATATTATGTCGACCTTCTCGGCTAACGTGGTGTTCTGTTGATGTAATATCTTATTTTCGGATTTCAGCTGGTTAACAGAACTCTCGAGAGTGTCAAATTTGTTGTTCATAGCCTTGACATCGCTCCGAATCTCCATCAACAGGGACATAGTGTCAGGCTGGGGCCTACTGGAATTCACACCTGCATTGCTCAGATTCATGTCGAAAATTGTAGAGGCTGTGTCGTCGACTGGGGTATGTGGTAATGAGGACCGCGAACTCTGGTCACCTGCGCCGGCATTTAGCCACGTGACTATATCTGGCTGATTACGGGCCTGTCTCTGGGAATTCCGCGTTACCGGTGGCGACCTCGCCGCTGCAGCGTAGGATTCGTGTTCAATAGGCCGTGTTTCGGGAACACCAACTCGACTCGCCCTGCGCCCTGTACCGCGATTTCCAGATACCCTAACATTTGTGCTTGACGACCCTCTAGTTGCGCTGTTCATCGGGCCGGGGTTTAGTTCAACACATTGGGCCGCAAGTAAGAAGAACAAAACGCACGAATACATAGCGACACACTGGAGTGGTTTATTGACAAAGTCCTCATACGTGATTTACATTTCACGGGGTGGCTGAAGCATCCGATCCTCCAACGATATATCGCTAGATCAACGCCCATGTTGTCACGTTACTAATGCAGACAATCAGCTGATTACTGTTTACTATACTCGGGGTGAATATACGTACACCTTCAACACAACACAATACACTGTCCGGTACTGTCCAGTCATCCGTATCGCTGTAGATAATGGCCACGCTACACGATGTTGTATACATGAGTAGATGAGTAGATTTCCCGTGCAGCGAAAACAAATTCACAAATACGACTGTTTTACAAAGTTTAACCAACTATATGCACATCACAATGTTCAACAATGTGTTGCCGTTTCATGTCATACCTTCTGTATATATTGAAATTCATTAAGGTCCATATAATACTCGAAAATACACTTGCAGATCTGACGAACAAACACAAAAACACGTCCATTACCAAGGGCGATCACTCCAAATATATATATATATAGTTTCCATTTTCTAATTAAACGGTTATAAATCATAAATCGTGATACTAAGTAAAGAAAGCGTTTTAAACGGGGAGCTAAATAAGGTTTTACAATATACCTTGCATTATCAGTTGACTTATAAGCAGCCTTTAAAATGTAGTATATGTCAGGGTAATAAACTCATCATGTTTTACTACGGAACATGAGGCAAGTATTAAGCCTTGAACTATCGAACACGTAGTTGTTGTTCATTATATTTACTTCTTACAATCATAAATGGACTGGATTAGATTGATGGCTTTGAGACAAAAGAAAGGCCTTATTTTTAAACACGTTTATAACAGTGTACACATGTTTATACGGTATGGTTATTTTAATATTTGAACTCGACAGTATGCCAATAGGGGACTACTTATTGGTGTGACAATGTCGCATCAGTCGCCCCAAGGTTTACGCCCATGCGAACGTAAATACAATATAGAGGTGTGTGCATAAAATGAAATATGTAATTTAGTACTATACTGAAAGTAGCAGAAAGTTACCAAGAATGCTTATTTGTATAATGTGAATGGTCTGTGGCCTAGGGGTTAGAACACCTGCCTTCCAATCCGGAGGTTGTGTGATAAAATCTCGCCTATGGCATCAACAAATATTTTCTTAGTATTCTTTAAACTGTGGTACCGTCTCTATATGACCTTAGCTGTTTCTGGGACGTTACAACCTTTCACTTTTTGTATAGCAAAATGATTTAGTAATGTCTAACCTTGGTAGCTCACCTGGACAATATTTGGTGGGATTAAATTATTACCTGGACACCGTATTTAATTTTGCAACATCAAACACCGAACATTTCAAACTACATTAGTAACGTATATTTATGATAAAAACGCTCAATTTGTATTGCACTATATAACTGTACACGATTTTCCAGTATTAAGATTAATATCGCCTGAACGCCTCGGTAAGAATAATCTAGAACGTAATGTCGTAAATTAGGTCAAACGGTTTCCGATACTGTCATGTAGTTTATTTTCGGACTTTCTATATCATATGACAAGACTTTTGTCAAGAAAGATTCAAGATCAAACGTTGCACACAATTTTTCGCAGCTGAACCTTATGGTAAGTGACTTTTTATTGACAATACATTAGCACAGAGCCGTGATTATACCATGATACTCGTGCGTCAGGCTTTCATTGACAACAGTCTACAGGCTGCAGGTCCACCACCACCAAATAGTTTTCCTATAATATGAAATAGGCACTACCTATGACGGCCGACGTTAGTATATGAAACTAAATTTACCAATTGATAGCTTTACCATGATGTTAGTATGCTAATATGAAATAGGCACTACCTATGACGGGGGACGTTAGTGTATGAAACTAAATTTACCAATTGATAACTTTACCATGATGTTAGTATGCTATAAACGGTACCGTAGTATATTGTAGTATTGCAGAACTACTTCCCGCAACTACCACGGTGTTACAACTTCTTTATTATAATTAAATGGTGTCATTGTCGCACTTCTCTTATTTGAACCAGTGATACAATTTAGATATTTCCGTTTCATATATAGTACATTAATAGCCTAGGCATATAGTGGAGCACGTGGTCGAGCGGTCTGAGGCGTCGGCCTGCTGATCTTACGATCGTGGGTTCGAGCCTCGCATGCGTTGTGTCCTTGAGCAAGACACTTTCTCCACACTGCTTCAGCCCACCCAGATGTAAATGGGTACCGGCTAAATACCAGGAACATCGATTGTATTTGATTGTATGTACATGTACTTATGAATAAAAATATGATCCACTAGTGATAAGCCTCAGTATTGAGGGTATACCAGTATACTGGCAAAAGCAAAGCATAATAGAAACTGTATTAGTACATTTACGATCATTTTAAGAAAAAATAACAAGGCTAAGAATCTTCAGTGATATTAGGGTGGCACGATTTACCCAAATCTACCCAAATCTTACCCAAATCTTCACGTAATTACTATATGTGTTAATAAATACAGCTATATACATCATAATAACGATGTTTGTAGTGTACATACATAATATCTGTCATTAATTTGCTCGTACCATGGCCCATTTTAATATTTAGGTGCAAACTTGAAATATTTCGAAACAAAGGGAGATTACCGTAATTTCCTTTTACTAGGAAGCCAAGGAAGATAATCCACTTTAAAATGGCTAAATGGGAAGGATCCACACTGATATAAACATACTATTTGCGAGCCAAGCCTCATCTACACTAGTCACAAAGCACATAAACTCCATTTCTTCAGTCAGAGTCGATAAGCAATGATACATTGAACGTTAGACAACTCAGACATACTTAATGAGGCACGATCACGGTAGTCTCCCTTTCTAATAATACTATATCGGTCGCTTTATCGCGGAAATATGTGCTTTCTTCTTCGTTTTTTCATCTAAAAACTTCATATCAGGTGACATACTAACGATATATGGTAGAAATAGTATATAATATAATAATACAAGTTGTTTTTAATGAAGATTTGGGTAAATCGTGCTGCCGGTGATATTATTCCCAATTTTCGCAATCTCAATCGTCATTGAGCACGACTGTCACTGCCCATTTTTGGTATGAATTGTTTTAAGTTTTACATTTACTTTTTTTGATTAACCCAGTGCTGTGTTTGTATCCTGGACTACAGCAACAGGTGCACTAGACGCACACTTGCAATGCATACTTTGTTCTGGTAGTCGTGTTCCCCAATTATCCCAGATCGCTTGACTATGTCTTGTATATTTAAACTCACATCAGCGAAGTTAAGTGCCGTGTGGCGGCTATAGAAATTCTCCAGGTGTGTCTTCCAGTGATGCTATTATTTTCTCGATCCCTGGTGGTCTTTGAGCACATTTTGACTATTTTTCGTATTAGTTTTGTCCTTTTTACATACAGCTTCACTTCAGCTGTTGGTAAGAGGTACTTGTGCCATGGACTGAATACAGCACAGGCCGTGACACAACCGAACAGGCGCAATAAAACAGCAGTTGCAATGCATACTTGTTTCTGTTAGTCGTGTCCACAGAGTACATGTATCATGGATCGCTTGACTTTGTCTTGTGAACAAAATCACAACATGTGCGGTTTCTATCCAATGATATTGAGAGAGATATAGTGTGCTTCTATCTAATGATGTTGAAAGATAGAGAGATAAATATTATGGTTTCTATCTAATGAGTAATGATGTTGTGAGAAGGTGGGTGGGTGTGCGGGGGAGAGATACATTGTGGTTTCTAGGTAATGATAGAGAGACACACAGAGAGACATAGAAAGACAGAGAGCGAGAGACAGACAGACAGACAGACATAAAGATAGAGAGAGGGACATATAGGGAGAGAGACAGACAGAGATAGTCAGACAGACAGAGAAAGAGAGAGAGAGAGGAGAGAGAGAGACACACAGACAGAGACAGACATGGATGTGAGAGAGAGAGAGAGAGATAGGGAGAGAGAGAGAGAGAGAGACACACACAGAGACAGACATGGATGTGGGAGAGAGAGAGAGACAGACAGAGACATGGGTGTGGGAGAGAGAAAGGTATTAAAATAAATACGGCATAATGAAACTCCATTTCGTTGCAAATTGTTTTTCTTTTTTTTTCCATAAAATATTTTAATGCGCATTTAAGGCATTTCTACTCCGATCATTTAAAACGCATATTTTCAAGCATCTCTCGAGAAATTTGAAGATGTTTATTCGTGTACATTCTGTCCATTTCGTCATCTTTTCGCGTTTAATGGTCACAAAATAATGGCGATTTACGAAATGGTGCGAGGGTTTCCGAGTGATTCGTGTATCCTTGGGGACTCTCGTAAGCGAGTCTAGGTACAACGACAACACAAATATTTTGAAATGCAGTAACTTCGTAAGCTATATTCAGTATACTTGCCGACATTATATACATTTTGTTTTAGAAGCATTTGGCACTTCAGGCGAAATTATTCGACACCCGTATTAGTAGTAAAATACCACCTGTCGTAAAACACCCAGCTCCAGATTGGTTTACGGTAAAACAAATTTTACATTTTCAATGATATGTTCAACCTAGTTTCACTGAATGGTATGTTTTCATATACGCGTAACATAAAGCGGGCTACTTCGTCGCCCGTATAAACTAACCAATTACCACACATTTTGCTGTTCTCTGCTACTTTCATTTTTCGTATGGATGTTGTGGGACCTAATTTCCCATAACCTGCAGCCAATCTGCTCTGGATATTCACTAATTAAAATATAGGTTTAATTATTGTTAAGAAAGATGAATTCAATCTCCTTACCTGGGTTGTTACCTGGATCTGTTGGACCTTAATTTAAGCACACATGCTTATATGGTCCCTCTGTTAGTTTGACGTATCTTCGTTACAAACACTAATTTTTAAACTATATATAACGTATATGGGGGTCTGCGGCTTTGACGTGTAGATAAACGTATATAATAATATCGTATAATGTCACTATTGTTGTGATATGGTTTAACACGGAGAAAACTTGTTTTCGTTCGAGTTTTCTTCATTTAGGAGCGACTTATTCAATCTCCTGTGACCACCTGGTGGCGGCGCAAAAAGTCAGCGGCTGTAATTGAAACCGCCTCACACGACAAACTAGGCGACAAATCTATTTTGCAATCTGTTATTCTCTTTATTTGCACACCTGAGATTTTGTCACACAGAACTAACGACAAACATGATCCGACTTACAAAATAATCCCAAAACATATGCTTGAAACTGATGTAAATTATTCATTAACATGCCTGTGAAGTAGATTAGTGCATCAATTTACGTAGTTGCAGCCTGTAACTCTGTGACCCTCCCGTACCGTACGTACCAGTTACAGTTCCTCCCATAGCATTCCCCTGCAGAGTAGCGAATCAGATCTGATTCGCATTTCAAATGTTAATTATGAGCAATTTTGTGTATTTTTTATGTGAAGTAAATGTCTGTATTATGAAACTACCATATTACATTAATTATTTCATAAATCTAAGCTAACATCTACTAGAGACCCAATCAGTACCAGCCAAAACTTGCATGAAATATTTTTGTTGGACGCTAGTTTCTAAGTAGACAAGATTTTAGTCCCTGGATATGCTGCAAGGATAAAAACTACTTTAGAAGTATTAATTTATATCAGTTTCCTAATTCTAACACAGATTTCAATTGAAAGATATTTTAAAAATGTCATAATTACTATCTAAAGTGTGAATCAGATCTGATTCGCCACTCAGCAGGGGAATGCTATGGGAGGAACTGTAACTCTGGTACGTATGGTTCGGGAGGGTCACAGAGTTACAGGATGCAACTACAATTGACCAGTTTCTTCAAGCAAAGAGCGTATCAAATCTGGCTTATTTAACAAACTACTTTTGACTACACCGCGCATGAATATCTGATGATTTAGTGTGGTTAAACCTGTAAGGACAACTTATGTTTTTAGATCTGGCAAATTTGCCCACTATTCACAGCTATGTCCTATTCCCTGATATAGTATGAAGTTTGGGGCCAAGGTATCCAGTAGTTTTTAGCCAGGTTTTTTGAAAAAAAATCCAGGCTATTGGATTGGCGAAAGCCGGGCGGGCGGTGTCCACAATCAATGTTAAGTTTTCGTGTTTGAGTCCATTTCTTTGTTACTGTACCACCTAGGACCACCAAACTTTCACAGCTTCATAATCAAGGGGTGCCCACCACATATTACTATCCAACATGTTACTTTTTTTTTAACTTGACCCATTTTTTCCGCGCAGTCGACTTAGCCATTTTCAATGTTAAGTTTTCGCGTTTACAATGTTAAGTTTTCGTGTTTAAGTCCATTTCTTTGGTACTGTACCACCTAGGACCACCAAAATTTCACAGCTTCATAACCAAGGGGTGCCTACCACATAAAACTATCCAACATGTGACCATTTTTTTTACCTTCACCTATTATTTCTACGTAATTGACTTAGCCATTTTCAACGTTAACTTTTTAACGTACGTCTGGTTAAAGTTTTTTGGTTAAAACTTTTTCGTTATACTATATCTCTGCAACTGCTTCGCCCATTACCTTGAAACTTCACATGGGTGTTTATCATCATCCATATTTTCATTCTACCCCCCAACCGTGCGGCCCCTGTGCCCAATGTCAAGGTCAAATTTCATACTTCACATGGGTGTTTATCATCATTGTGATTCATCATTGTCGCACCCGCTTGCAAAAAGCGCGATATCGTCGGCATTTTGGCATACGTTGGAAAAAACCTGGCCTTCGTGGCTTTGCCTCGTTTCTTGTATGATGACTCAGCTTCAGCCAGTGACTTGTCGCAATTCGCGCATTTATGTTTAACCGTGACTGATGTACTGCCGTACCGTACGTAGCAGAGTTACGATTCCTTCAATATGCTTTGACTGCAGAGCAGTGAATCAGATCTGACTTGCAATTTAACGGCGTGTTTTGACATATGGCAGCCTATGGAAGGAATCGTAACTCGGATGATACGGGAGTGCATGAGTTACGGTTTCGCAACTAATTCAGTAGCAGTTGGTAGTCCAATTCACTAGTGATGGTCCTGCAAAGCTCCAGATAAGGTGCGTATTGACATATTTTACGCAATTGTTTTAGCTGAATACGCATTGATTATCAAAAGTGGGAGTACAAAATACGTACAGCAATGTGAAAATGTGCATATAGTGTTTGCTTTTTGCAGCTCAAATAAGTGATGGTTTAATTGTATCCCCCGGACTCCGTCGGGGGATACTATGGATTTGACAGTGCGCCGCGTCCGCCGCAGACACTTCTTGTCCGGAGCATAACTTGAACACCCTTTGGAATATTTTCATGAAACTTCACACATGCATAGACCACGACCCGAAGGTGTGTCGCACACAATAATGACAACTCTTGCATAGCTAATTTTTGAGTTATCTCCCTTTTTTGTTTCTCGCACTGATTTCGTGTCTGGAGCATAACTCCACCACCCTTTGGAATATTTTCATGAAACTTCACACATGCATAGACCACGACCCTAAAGGTGTGTCCCGCAAGAATGACAACTCTTGCATCACTAATTCTTTAGTTATCTCCCTTTGTTTTTCCGTCACTGATTTTGTCTCCGGAGCATAACTCGAACACCCTTTTTTCAAACTACTTGTGTATCTGGGGAGGGGGATACACATGCGCTTGTCGACAAGCGTCCATTTCTAGTTTTTTATTTTTTTTATCCTTTGTTCCCTATTTAGTAATGAAGAAAATCAATAATCCATTTGTAAAAGTTAATTTTGAAATCAGAGGGTATAGTACGCTTTAGACACGAAGCTTATCTAGAGCTCTTGTCCCGGGTTCAAGCCCTTCCAGAATGCAATTTTGCCATGTCCTTGTTGGATTCGGGGCATCATCCGGGCTCATGCACCGATGTGCTGGCTGTTCTGCTTTATCAGGTAACCTGTCTTGTATTGTCCGAATATGTACTGTCTGATAATATATTGTTGTATCAGGCATTGACCTGATATAAACATCCCAGTTACAACGAAGTGACGTTCCATTGGTCGGATGACGTCATGTGGCATTACCGAATGACGTCAGTGTAACGACGAAATGTAAATAAGTTCACTTTCTGTCCATACATGTAGATAACGACGTCATATGTGGTCATTTTCGAGCATAAAACGTTACCTGATGAGTAGAATATCAGGGGGCCGTTTCACTAAACTTCCTACGACTAAAATGTTCGTAAGTGCAAAATTATGATAGTCTGTAAATTTCACATTAACACTGTTTTCTTGTAAATAATTATTGGATTTACATTTATTGAGCATAGGCTGCATATGCAGCCTATGCTCAATAAATGTAAATCCATAAATTGACATTTACAGACGATCTTAAATTTGAACTTACGAACATTTTAGTCGTACGAAGTTTAGTGAAACGGCCCCCAGGCTACTGTCTTTTGATATCAATTTTATCAGGCTCGGCTCGGAAACGGTAGGAATTCCTCGACAAACCTTGGAATTCCTACACATTTCCTACACGTTTTCTATGTTCTGGTCTACACTGGTCGTAAATGCTATAATCATTTTGAAATACAGGATTTATTTTCTACCAACACATCTGCAAATCAAAAAATGAAACAAATTAATGTGTGTAATGTATATACTCAGTGACAAAAGACACCATACAGTCCAATAATACTGGCCTATCTGGGTGAGGAGGAGAGGTATATAATAACAATGAAAAATGTTTATGCAATAACCATATATTTAGTTCAAATCTTGACCATATTGTGAGAGGTTGAATACAGATGCAGGGCTCCAGATACGGAATTTGTAATTGAGTATTGTCACTCTATCATTTCCGAAGCAAATGGGTATTTCAAAATTTTAATTGGGTAAAATAAAATCACATTACTGTTTACACATTAACAGACAGCAATTATTGAATAGTTTGCTTCGAAATGAAAACATATCTTGGTATTTCATTAGAATTGTCTCCTTGGAGAAAAATATGCTATATTTGTGGTCTGTTTATTGTTTTCTGCAGCATGATAAAGGTAACATAAATTTGTTATTGCTTTTTGATACTCGCTACTTCAGATTTCAATTGGGTTTTCGGCAATTTTAATTGGGTATTTAAGCTTATCTGGAGCGCTGCAGATGTTAAATCTCGAGACTGTGCACAACCGATGTTTTGCACGGAATGACACAATCGTAATTATGTACTGGCCGGAAATGGTAAAACCATACTTGGCCAATTCACATGTGATGTTTCAATATCAATCGGCATAATGTTTATTGTATTGGCTCAACATTTTGCTTTCAAAGTAGATTTGATAGAAAAAGACAGGGCCTGAAAATAGCACTGGTCCGAGGTCCCTGACCCGCAAATTTTATTGTCGCACCTTTGCATTTTACAAGCAACAAGTCCGCTGGACCTGTGATAAAATTGAAATTGTTATCATCGTTCAATGGCGAAGATAAATCCGTCTTGATTATCGTCTATCTGTCTGCTTCATAAAGAATTGTTGATGCTAACTGTTCCCCAGTAGCGTACTGCACAGGTGGAAGTCTCGGACCTAAGAGACCAAGTGGGTGGGGTAATGGGATTTTTTTTGATAGGCATATTTTTGGTGTCATAGGTCCGAGTCTTCCACCTGTGGTGTACTGCACTTGCTATACTAACACATGTATAATTCCAGCACAAAAATATTTACACAATTTCCTAACATTAGATTTGAGTGGCCCGTAGCAAGTCTCTGTCCAAAATTTATATCCCAGTAAACTCCCACGCCAAACTACTTTCCGTAACCGTGAGGCGCAGTTAAAATAATTCTTAAGAAAACGGAAAATAAACACATTTTCTTGATGAATTTGTTTCAAATGCTGGAATTATAAGGAATGAATGGCCTTTTTGTGGAATTTATCGGGGATATAAACTTGGAAAAGTCGCGGGAATACTGGACGAGGCCTTCGTCCAGTATTCCCGCGACTTTTCCAAGTTTATACCCCGATAAATTCCACAAAAAGGCCATTCATTCCTATATGATTCATTCCTAATTTTTCGAAAGAAAGGCAAGCACACAATGTATCAGTTAAGTCATAAACTGGGTCTCCACTTAAAGCCGATTATCATCTCAGACCTTCCAAACTGTTTCCTGAGATATTTATAAGAACGCATTCCCCTTCGAAAAAGAATCTTTTTTTTTCTCCACTTCCGAAAACAATCCCCCCTCATATAGTACTCCTTTTTTACCAATTTTACTTGCTTCTCCTTTTTCAGTGGGGGTGACCAACTGTTTTTTATGCAATAATAACTTTTGACTCATTGGCTCAAAAAAGGTAGATAAAATTGCCACTTTGGCTTACTGCAGAAAAATCCACTACTAGTATTCTCAAACTCACGTCACATTTACCCACCTGCACCCCCTCCCCCGCCCAATCCCACCCGCCCAATGGCACTGACCCCCTTCCCCAAAAGTGAAAAGAAAACAACACCGAGTACAAGATGACCAGGATCTACATTGGTTGCAGATGCCATAAAGTCCCTTTTCTCAGTCGGCGAACCCGTTGTACTTTCATTTTCATCATATTAATTGTACTCTATTCACATAGCTTCCTCACATTGTTTTATACTTCATGTGACATCCTGTTTGAGCAAATAATGAGAACTTGAATGTACTTCAATATAAAACAACAGAAAGCAGGCTTATTTCATTTCTGACCACATTGTTTCATCAAACAATAATGTATGACATTCTGTTTAACCCTTAAAAGGAGGAAACCGGATATTGTCGCCTGCTTTTTTCCATTTAGACTAACATGCCATGTCTCTATATCATGTTTAACTTCTATTTTTCACTATCTGACTTTTATCATTTATTATTAGCCAGGTTGTTTTTTTTTTTTTTTTAAAAACCCAGGCTATTGGATTGGCGAAAGCTGGGCGGGCGGGCGGCGGGCGGCGTCCACAATCAATGTTAAGTTTTCGTGTTTGAGTCAATTTCTTTGTTACTGTACCTCATAGGACCAACAAACTTTCACAGCTTCATAACCAAGGGGTGCCCACCACATATCACTATCCAACATGTTACCTTTTTAGCCAGGTTTTTTTAAAAAAAATCCAGGCTATTGGATTGGCGAAAGCCGGGCGGCGGCGGGCGGCGGGCGGCGTCCACAATCAATGTTAAGTTTTCGTGTTTGAGTCCATTTCTTTGTTACTGTACCACCTAGGACCACCAAACTTTCACAGCTTCATAATCAAGGGGTGCCCACCACATATCACTATCCAACATGTTACTTTTTTTTTAACTTGACCCATTTTTTCCGCGCAATCGACTTAGCCATTTTCATTGTTAAGTTTTCGCGTAACTTTCAATGTTAAGTTTTCATGTTCGAGTCCATTTCTTTGTTACTGTACCACCTAGGACCACCAAACTTTCACAGCTTCATAATCAAGGGGTGCCCACCACATATCACTATCCAACATGTTACTTATTTTTTCCGCGCAATCGACTTAGCCATTTTCAATGTTAAGTTTTCGCGTTTTCAATGTTAAGTTTTCGTGTTCGAGTCCATTTCTTTGTTACTGTACCACCTAGGACCACCAAACTTTCACAGCTTCATAATCAAGGGGTGCCCACCACATATCACTATCCAACATGTTACTTTTTTTTTAACTTGACCCATTTTTTCCGCGCAATCAACTTAGCCATTTTCAATGTTAAGTTTTCGCGTTTTCAATGTTAAGTTTTCGTGTTTAAGTCCATTTCTTTGGTACTGTACCACCTAGGACCACCAAACTTTCACAGCTTCATAATCAAGGGGTGCCCACCACATATCACTATCCCAAATGTTACTTTTTTTTTAACTTGACCCATTTTTTCCGCGCAATCGACTTAGCCATTTTCAATGTTAAGTTTTCGCGTTTTCAATGTTAAGTTTTCGTGTTTAAGTCCATTTCTTTGGTACTGTACCACCTAGGACCACCAAACTTTCACAGCTTCATAATCAAGGGGTGCCCACCACATATCACTATCCAACATGTTACTTTTTTTTTTAACTTGACCCATTTTTTCCGCGCAGTCGACTTAGCCATTTTCAATGTTAACTTTTCGCGTTTACAATGTTAAGTTTTCGTGTTTAAGTCCATTTCTTTGGTACTTTACCACCTAGGACCACCAAACTTTCACAGCTTCATAACCAAGGGGTGCCTACCACATACAACTATCCAACATGTGACATTTATTTTACCTTCACCTATTATTTCTACGTAATTGACTTAGCCATTTTGAACGTTAACGTTTTAACGTACGTCTGGTTAAATATTTTGGTTAAAACTTTTTTGTTATACTATATCTCTGCAACTGCTTCGCCCATTACCTTGAAACTTCACATGGGTGTTTATCATCGTCCATATTTTCACTCTAACCCCCAACCGTGCGGCCCCTGTGCGCAATGTCAAGGTCAAATTACTTTGAATTTATTTGTTAAATTTTTTTTGTGTACTATATCTCTGCAACTGCTTCACCCATTACCTTGATACTTCACATGGGTGTTTATCATCATTGTCGCACCCGCTTGCGGAAAGCGCGATATCGTCGGCATTTTGGCATACGTCCGTCCGTACGTCCGTGTGTCCGGTTAAAGTTTTTTCGTTAAAGTTTTTCCATCTACTATATCTATTTTTTTAGTGTCCATGCCTCACCCCAAGGCGCGACATGCAGGCCACGGCCATCTAGTCTACAAAAAGTGGGTATAATTATGTTATCCAAGTGTCCATGCTTGGAAAAAACCTGGCCTTCGTGGCTTTGCCTCGTTTCTTGTTTTGAACTTGAGCCATTTTTTCCGCGCAGTCGACTTAGCCATTTTCAATGTTAAGTTTTCGCGTTTACAATGTTAAGTTTTCGTGTTTACATCCATTTCTTTGGTACTGTACCACATAGGACCAACAAACTTTCACAGCTTCATAACCAAGGGGTGCCCACCACATATCACTATCCAACATGTTACCTTTTTTTGAACTTCACCCATTTTTCCCGCGCAGTCGACTTAGCCATTTTCAATGTTAAGTTTTCGCGTTTGCAATGTTAAGTTTTCATGTTTAAGTCCATTTCTTTGGTACTGTACCACCTAGGACCACCAAACTTTCACAGCTTCATAATCAAGGGGTGCCCACCACATATCACTATCCAACATGTTACCTTTTTAGCCAGGTTTTTTTAAAAAAAATCCAGGTTATTGGATTGGCGAAAGCCGGGCGGGCGGGCGGCGTCCACAATCAATGTTAAGTTTTCGTGTTTGAGTCCATTTCTTTGTTACTGTACCACCTAGGACCACCAAACTTTCACAGCTTCATAATCAAGGGGTGCCCACCACATATCACTATCCAACATGTTACTTTTTTTTTAACTTCACTCATTTTTTCCGCACAGTCGACTTAGCCATTTTCAATGTTAAGTTTTCGCGTTTTCAATGTTAAGTTTTCGTGTTTAAGTCCATTTCTTTGGTACTGTACCACCTAGGACCACCAAACTTTCACAGCTTCATAACCAAGGGGTGCCTACCACATACAACTATCCAACATGTGACCATTTATAGCCAGGTTTTTTGAAAAAAAAACCAGGCTATTGGATTGGCGAAAGCCGGGCGGGCGGGCGGCGGGCAGGCGGCGTCCACAATCAATGTTAAGTTTTCGTGTTTGAGTCCATTTCTTTGTTACTGTACCACCTAGGACGACCAAACTTTCACAGCTTCATAATCAAGGGGTGCCCACCACATATCACTATCCAACATGTTACTTTTTTTTTAACTTAACCCATTTTTTCCGCGCAATCGACTTAGCCATTTTCAATGTTAAGTTTTCGCGTTTTCAATGTTAAGTTTTCGTGTTTAAGTCCATTTCTTTGGTACTGTACCACCTAGGACCACCAAACTTTCACAGCTTCATAACCAAGGGGTGCCTACCACATACAACTATCCAACATGTGACCATTTTTTTACCTTCACCTATTATTTCTACGTAATTGACTTAGCCATTTTCAACGTTAACTTTTTAACGTACATCTGGTTAAATTTTTTGGTTAAAACTTTTTTGTTATACTATATCTCTGCAACTGCTTTTCCCATTACCTTGAAACTTCACATGGGTGTTTATCATCGACCATATTTTCACTCTAACCCCCAACCGTGCGGCCCCTGTGCACAATGTCATGGTCAAATTACTTTGAATTTATTTGTTAAAGTTTTTTCGTGTACTATATCTCTGCAACTGCTTCACCCATTACCTTGATACTTCACATGGGTGTTTATCATCATTGTCGCACCCGCTTGCGGAAAGCGCAATATCGTCGGCATTTTGGCATACGTCCGTCCGTCCGTACGTCCGTGTGTCCGGTTAAAGTTTTTTCGTTAAAGTTTTTCCATCTACTATATCTATTTTTTTAGTGTCCATGCCTCGCCCCAAGGCACGACATGCAGGCCACGGCCATCTAGTCTACAAAAA
The DNA here is from genome assembly GCA_029237695.1 of Conchocele bisecta. Lineage (NCBI taxonomy): Eukaryota > Metazoa > Mollusca > Bivalvia > Lucinida > Thyasiridae > Conchocele > Conchocele bisecta. The sequence goes on from CM055266.1 coordinate 30,772,191, forward strand.
GTGGGTATAATTATGTTATCCAAGTGTCCATGCTTGGAAAAAACCTGGCCTTCGTGGCTTTGCCTCGTTTCTTGTTTTACCTTCACCTATTATTTCTACGTAATTGACTTAGCCATTTTCAACGTTAACTTTTTAACGTACGTCTGGTAAAGCGCGATATCGTCAGCGGAAAGCGGAAAGCGCGATATCGTCAGCATTTTGGCAAACGTCCGTCCGTCCGTCCATACGTCCGAGTGTCCGGTTAAAGTTTTTTCGTTAAAATTTTTCCATCTACTACATGTACATGTATATCTATTTTTTTAGTGTCCATGCCTCGCCCCAAGGCGCGACATGCAGGCCACGGCCATGTAGTCTACAAAAAGTGGGTAATTATGTTATCCAAGTGTCCATGCTTGGAAAAAACCTGGCCTTCGTGGCTTTGGCTCGTTTCTTGTTTTTAACTTGTCCCATTTTTCCGCGCAGTCGACTTAGCCATTTTCAATGTTATCTTTTCGCGTTTACAATGTTAACTTTTCGTGTTTAAGTCCATTTCTTTGGTACTGTACCACCTAGGACCACCAAACTTTCACAGCTTCATAACCAAGGGGTGCCAACCACATACAACTATCCAACGTGTGACCATCTTTTTTACCTTGACCTATTATTTCTACGTAATTGACTTTTAAACTTTTTAACGTTAACTTTTTAACGTACTTCTGGTTAAAGTTTTTTCGTTAAAGTTTTTCGTTATACTATATCTCTGCAACTGTTTCGCCCATTACCTTGAAACTTCACATGGGTGTTTATCATCATCCATATTTTCATTCTACCCCCCAACCGTGCGGTCAAATTATCAAATTATCAAGGTCAAATTACTTTGAATTTTTTTCTTAAAGTTTTTTTGTGTACTATATCTCTGCAACTGCTTCACCCATTACCTTGATACTTCATATGGGTGTTTATCATCATTGTCGCACCCGCTTGCGGAAATCGCGATATAGCCCCAAGGCGCGACATGCAGGCCACGGCCATCTAGTCTACAAAAAGTGGGTATAATTATGTTATACAAGTGTCTATGCTTGGAAAAAACCTGGCCTTCGTGGCTTTGCCTCATTTCTTGTTTACTTTGCTATATGTATCGGTAGTAAAGCCATCGTGCTATGTCTATTTTCCATTTAGAAACATGTTTTGGCAGCACATGAGAATTGTCTCCTTTGGAGACAATTCTTATGTGTTGCCAAGGCATGTTTTGACTTTTCATTGAGAAAAAAATGGAAGATAAAATAAAAGGGGTCAATAATGGGCTAACATGCTCATGGTGTTAGCCCCCTTTCGCCACTGGCCCCATCAATGGCATACTACCGTACTTACCCTAAGTATTTAGAAACCATTTGTTTTGGGAAACAAATTGTATTCAAGTACAGTGTGTGGGTGGTTGGTCGGGTGAAAGCGACAGTGTAAATTAACGGTAGGGGTTCCTCTTTATAGGAATCACGATTTGCCTGGTTTGGTCCTTGGATACGTTTTTATCTTTGGCTCTTTTGTTACCTGGGAGTTGAATTGGGTTATTGCCCATTATAAAAGTAATAAGATTATTACTGATCCTACTGCTTTTGGGAGGGGGCCAAGTGATTCTGGTGTGGCGAGGACCTGGCATCAGATCAGGATTATTCTGATTTCAGGGCTGAATATATAGTATTTTTATAGTAAATAACTAAATAAATATTCATTTCTGATTTTGGGATTTTCCCCCCATTTGTACATGTACTTGAAACTTGTACAGGTAATATATGGGATATAGTACTAAACCCATTGACCCCGCCTTAAAGACCTTAGCTGTTGATAGGCCGTTAAACCCCAACAAACAAAAGAAACAAGTACATTGTTATTGTGATAAACAAGTTCAACCATACCAAGTTAACCCTAAATATTTGGACATTGATTGCTATGAGAAACCTAGCTACAATATTTTGCCTCTGATATGTGTGCTTGTTTATTGGTGTTTAACGGCCTATCAACAGCTAAGGTCATGTAAGGCCAGGCAAATGGGTTCGATCCCGTTTTAACCTGCTGCATTGGGGGAAAATCCCAAAATCAGAACGGAATATTTACATCGAGAAAACATATATTCAGCCCAGAAATTAGAATAACCTGACAGGTCCATACCACACCAAGTCACTAAAATGGTCACTTTCCCAAAAATAGGATTACGAATAATCGTAATGTTCACAAAAGGGGTATACCCAGATTCTACTGTCACATACAAATTGCCAAAGACGTATGTGAGGGCCAAACCAGTTCTCCATTCGGAATTGCGGTAAGGATGAACCCCAATCGTTAAATTACCCATCGCATGCTCCCACCTGCCACCCACAACTCTGTGTGACGTATGGTGCTGGGTTTTCTGTGATAAACCATGTATTAATGTGTGTTTCCCAGAAAAAATTGTGTCCGAATATTTAGGGTTATTAATTAAAGTATCTCACTCTATGAAAAAGTAAGTCTACAGTCTGTTCCACGTTTTGCTGCAAACAAACTTTTGGCTATTAAACACATTAAATCTAAAAAATATTTAAAAGTAAGTACTTTTTTATCAATAACAAAAAAGTCGCCCTCCCCAAAAATATTTTTTTATCAAATTCCATCAAATATTGATTTTATTGCGAACAAAAGATTTTCCTATGGGAATTTAACATGGGGGCTAAAAACAGATTTTGTTTAAATATTTCTTTTATTTGTGGACCGATTTTCAAAATCTAACTTGTTTTCTTTAAGTTACCTCATTTTCAAGTTATAATCTCGCCAGGTTTCGGAGTCGACTTCCAAATAGCATACTATACCCCTGATTTCAAAATCATTGCGTATTTTACTTTTTTAACAGATTATTGATTTTCTTCATTACTAAATAGGGAACAAATGATAAAGAAATATAACAAATGTAAACATTCACTTATTTGAGCTGCTGTTTGCTTTTTGCAGCTCATCTAAGTGAAATTTCAACTTTATGACAGTACATGTAGTTTCACTACTCAATTTGAAATTCAATGCGTATTTTCATATTGCTGTGCATATTTTGTACTCCCACTTTTGATAATCAATGCATATTCAGCTAAAGTAAATGCGTAAAATACGCCAATACGCACCTTATCTGGAGCTCTGATGTTATAGTTGATTGAATAAATAATTACTTCCTGTTTCATAGACCAGTGAAATTATGTTTTATAATTATATGTTCTTTACGGAGAAACAAAAAACATAGTTAGTCAGAGCTCCAGATAAGCTTTGTGTCTAAAGCCTACTCAGGGATTCCGCTGGCGATCGCCACTTTCGCAAATGGCGATAAAAATAAACAATTGGCGATAAAAAATTACAATTTTCGGAGAGAAAAAAACGCCACTTGAAAAAAAATAATAAAAATATATATATATATATATATTTTTTTTTAAGTCGCGATTTTTTAGCTCGCCTGCACGAAGTTCAGAAGAGCTTATGTCATACCCCTGGCGTCGTCGGCGTCAGCGTCGTCCACAAACTTAATGTTGGGTACATATCTTATAACTTCTGTTTCCTTTCACGGAACACCTTGTTATTTCATACATGCATTCCTCAGATGACCCTCTATCATGCTGTAGTAAATCCATGACCCACCACCCAGCCCTTACCCCAAGGTCAAGGTCACAAACTTGTCACATTCATAAACTTAACGTTGGGTAAATGTCTTATAACTTCTGTTTCCTTTCATGGAACACCTTGTTATTTCATACATGCATTCCTCAGATGACCCTGTATCATGCTGTAGCAAATCCATGACCCAGCACCCAGCCGTTACCCCAAGGTCAAGGTCACAAACTTACATTGGGTAAATGTCTTATAACTTCTGTTTCCTTTCACGGAACACCTTGTTATTTCATACATGCATTCCTCAGATGACCCTCTATCATGTTGTAGCCCATGGTCAAGGTCACAGACTTGGTGCGTTCGAAACCTTAACGCTGGGTAAATGCCTTATAATTTCTGTTTCCTTGCTCGGATCTGCTTCACATTTCACACACACATTGCTCCAATGGTCCTCTGCCACCCTGTGACAAATCCACATTCGTTCCACCCCCGCTAAACCCAGGATCAAGGTCATAGACTTGGTGCGTTCGAAACCTTAACGCTGGGTAAATGCCTTATAATTTCTGTTTCCTTACTCGGATCTGCTTCACATTTCACACACGCATTGCTCCAATGGTCCTCTGCCACCCTGTGACAAATCCACATTCGTCCTGCCCCCTCTAAGCCCATGGTCAAGGTCACAGACTTGGTGCGTTCGAAACCTGAACGCTGGGTAAATGCCTTATAATTTCTGTTTCCTTGCTCGGATCTGCTTCACATTTCACACACGCATTGCTCCAATAGTCTTCTGCCACCCTGTGACAAATCCACATTCGTCCCGCTCCCGCTAAGCCCAGGGTCAAGGTCACAAACACTCGGGTAAATGGCTTATTATGCCCCCGCAACCGAATGGTGAGTGGGGCATATAGTGTTACCGGCGTCCGTCCGTACTCGGGTAAATGGCTTGTAATAAAATATGCCTCGTTTTCTTTGGCTGCCAGCGGGGGCAATCGTGTGCCGACAGGCCACATTTCTAGTTCAAATATGCATTCATTTGATGATACTCTATCATGCTATAGCAAATCCATGACCCATGGCCCATCCCTTACGCCAAGGTCAAGGTCACAAACTTAGTACGTGTACATTCATAAACTTAACGTTGGGGTAAATGTCTGTTTCCTTTCATGGAACGCCTTGCTATTTCATACATTCCTCAGATGACCCTCTATCACGCTGTAGCAAATCTACAACCCACCACCCAACCCTTACCCAAAAGTCAAGGTCACAAACATAGCATGTTCATAAACTTAACGTTGGGGTAAATGTTGTGTAACTTCTGTTTCTTTACACTTTGAACACCTTGATATTTCATACATGCATTCATCTGATGATACTCTATCATGCTATAGCAAATCCATGACCAACCCCCACCCCTTTCCCCAAGGTCACGGTCACAAACTTATCACATTCATAAACTTAACGTTGGGGTAAATGTCTTATAACATCTGTTTCCTTTCATGGAACGCCTTCATATTTCATACACGCATTCATCTGATGATACTCTATCGTGCTATAGCAATTCCATGACACACCGCCCACCCTTTACCCCAAGGTCAAGGTCACAAACTTGACACATTCATAAACTTAACGTTGGGGTAAATGTCTGATAACAACTGTTTCCTTTGATGGAACGCCTTGATATTTCATACATACATTCCTCAGATGACCCTCTATCATGCTGTAGCAAATCCATAACCCACCACCCAACCTTTACCCCAAGGTCAAGGTCACAAACTTAGCATGTTCATAAACTAAATTGGGGTAAATGTTGTGTAACGTCTGTTTCTTTACACTTTGAACGCTTTGATATTTCATACATGCATTCATCCGATGATCCTCTATTGTGCTACAGCAAATCCATGACCCACCCCACCCCTTTCCCCAAGATCAACATCATAAACTTAACGTTGGAGTAAATGTCTTTTTATAACTTCTGTTTCTTTACAGGGAACACCTTCATATTTCATACATACATTCATCTGATAATACTCTATTGTGCTACAGCAAATCCATGACCCACCCCCCCCCCCCCCCACCCCTTTTGCCAAGGCCAAGGTCACAAACTTAGCACATTTATACATGCATTCCTCATGTGAATAGCTATCATGCTGTAGAAAATCACCAACTTAGTGTGTTCATAAACTTAACGCTGGGTTAAATTTTGTTTTCCTTCTCATTTCAGGGAGCGCATTGATATTTCATACATGCATTCATCTTAATATGCTATATCATGCTATATCAAATCCACGATCCACCTTCCACCACTGACCTCAATGTCAAGGTCCACCGCACACCCCTTATCCCAAGGTCAAGTTATATAATATTCATGTTTTTTATACAACTGTGACAAGTTTGAATGAAGGCTGCCAACAGGCGAGCTTCGTTGTCTTCTGACAACTCTTGTTTATTTTCCCCAGCGGAATCCCTGCGTACATGTACTATACCCCCAGATTTAAAAATCATTGCGTATTTTACTTTTCCAAATTAACTATTTATTTTCTTCATTACTAAATTGGGAACAAATGATAAAAATATATAACAAATTTAAAAATGCACTTATTTGAGCTGCAAAAAGCAAAGCTGCAAAAAGCAAACACTGTTGCTTTTTGCAGCTCAACTAAGTGAATTTTCAACTTTATGACAGTAGTTTCACTACTCAATTTGAAAATCAATGCGTAGTTTCATATTGCTGTGCGTATTTTGTACTCCCACTTTTGACAATCAATGTGTATTATGCTGAAATAATTGCGTAAAATACGGCAATACGCACCTTATCTGGAGCTCTGGTTACAGTTGATTACTAAATGATTCAACATCACCAGATGAATTATTGAAACATTTATAATATGGTAAGGGATGTTTTAACTGTGAAATGTCGCCAAACTGGACTTATTTTGTAATCTAGATACAGTCAATAAATGAAGCATCAATAAATGAAGAAGGAAAAATAAGTTAAACAATTTTTTTAACCCCTCCATATATCCATATAATAATTGATATATGGAGGGGGTAAAAAAATTTGTTTAACTTATTTTTTCTTCTTCATTTATTGATGCTTTTAGGCATATTTAATGTATTTATAGACCTCGGTCCGTTACTTCAACATGTGACTCAGTAGGCACAAAATGTACTTTATAGGAATTAAATAAGTGTATAATTGTGTAGTGCCCACTATACAGATATAATCATTTAGGCCTAAATTAAAATATTGTTTGTTTGATCTTTACCTACGGTACTCAACATTTCAGGCTTGGGTTAGGTAGGTAGATAAATTATTTTATTTTATTTGAGATTAAAAAATAAATTTTATGATTCGGAGCATTTTGTAAATGGTTCTAATTAGCGAAAAGGAACCGAAATGGACGGAAATGGAATTCGCGAAACGCAAAGGAAAAGAAAAAAATATATATTTTGAAATTGGAATAAAAACTTTGGAGTCGGCGGGAAAAAACTGAGGCGGGCGGTAAAGATCAAACAAACAATATTTTAATTTAGGCCTTAGTAATATATAGTTTACTGATAGTGACACGCGGTGGTATCAGGCTATTTTCATATGCAAATGAGGCATGATATCTGTTAAAGGCCCTGAACGGCTCAGTATTACAATTTTCCGATTTTTTCAAACACAAAAATATGTTTGGCATCTGATTTAGTACACAAAACTAACACATACTGCCTAATAGATACATCTCAAGTTTTGAGATTTACATCTTAATCGCAATGTGAAAACAACACAAACTTGTTTTGTGTACCACTCAGTGCAAAATGTCAATATTGACAATTTCATTTCCATAACCCAACGGCTTCAGCTCGGAAGCTAAGCGATAAACTCCTGCTATCGAAATTCATCGGCCGCGAATCGGGGAGTTGAGGAGTTGACCCGAGCGTCTATCGGAAAATCGATTGGGCTTTGAAACACGCACCTGCTGTTTGTTTATCAACAAATATTGATATTTTCATCGACTACAAACTCATTGTTGTACCAAAATGAATGCAAACAGTTTCAAAGTGTGTGTAAATAGAAACCTGTTGGATTTATGTGTGGGAAAACCCAATAGGAGGCCAAATTAAGCAACTTGAGCCGTATAGGGGCTTTAATTATTTATTTTAATTAAATGCGTCACTTGAAAAATAATATTTTCCACAGATTATGAAGTATGATCATTGCACATCAAAAAATAAATACAGAGAATAAATAGTAATGTCCGTTAACATTTTAAGGAAACACGGTTATGGCCCCTGATATCAGTGTGGAAATTTACGTCTGATATAAAATGTATAATAATGCCAATCAATACATGGGGTAATGGTGAATTAATGTTTATTTTGCCAGAACATGTCTCAGATGATGTCTATGATATAAAGAACATGTTGTGCCTACTGAGTGGACATGTACCTTTAACTCTGCATGCTGGCAGTGAAAATAACATTTAACAAATTACGAGTATGTTTCTTATTTCTCTCCTCCGGACACAATTCTAATGAAATTCCAAGACATATTCATGATATTTATTGGGAGAAATAAAAGAAACTATAATGAATTGTTGTCTGCTATTTTTGAACTACTTATAGCCCACAAATTTCCCAGCATGCAAAAAGTTAAGAGAGTTTGAGTTCACGAGAGTAGACTGTATATTGTTTTTACCGTAAAGATTCTAATAGACGCCCGGGCCTCTATAATCACCACTGGCCCCGAAGTCCTATAGGTGGGCGTTTAATAGAAACAAGTGTTATTCAGCAAAGGGAAAATGATAGAAAATATACTATTTTCTACTATCTGAACAAAAACATACCTACAGGATTTTACTCTCAAACGTCTGACGGACTTGATTGTACTGTCTGTGTCAGATTATGGAGATTTTGAACCAAGTCGTTTTGGCCCACTTCGGTCATTATGGTACACTAGGTAAAAATGTTAAAATACTGGTAATGTATATATCAAGCCAGTGTCAATCATTAATGTTGATCAGATTTACCAATGGACGTTTCGGACTGTCACCGTTTCGGACCTTGGACGTTTCGCCCGTGGACGCTTCAGTCCGTATCAGTGCAATTAATTTCGGCCCACAGCCACGTCCAGAACAAGACATATTTATTTTTGCTCATCTCCTAGGAAATATCGGCCAACAATCCAACATGATGTCAATTTCACCCATATTATACGAGATGGGTTTGAGATGCTTTGAAAATGGCGTCTCCGTAACTGTGTAAATTCTGATCGCCCTGTGCAAATAGCTGCTGCCGATGAGGAATTTACTGTGACACCGGAAACTCGAATTTCGCCTGCGCTTTTGAAAGTGAAAGTAGCAATTATGTTCTTTTTCCCGATTTTCATGGAAGTTGCCTTCAAAATACTGGAAAGAAAAGAAATCTAGTTGGACATTTATCTCCGATTTCGTTTCAAGTTAGTACTGGGCGTTTATTAGAGGCATTAATTTCGTGAAAATCAGCCAAAAAGTTGGTCATGTTCAATGTATAAAGTGGAGGGTGGGCGTCTATTAGAGCATGGGCATCTATTAGAATCTTTACGGTATTACGCTACAGTGCTCCAGGTAAGTATTAAAAAGTTATTATGCCACCACAACGATAGTTGTCGGTGGCATATAGTGTTTACCCCGTCCGTCCATCTGTCAGTAGACAATGGTCTTGATGGTAAGGTTGTACATGTATATTGAATATGAAGAAAATCAGACAAAAAGTGTAGAAGTAGTTTGCCGGACAAGGAAAAAAAATAATTTGGAGTTGAAAAAGGGGCATAACTGTGGATGGATCAGTGGGAAAATGTTTACGTTATGTTACGAACTCCTGCGCTTGATTGTTGAGATGTCAAAAATTGTAGAAGTAGATAGCCGGACAGGGAAAAAGTAATATTTTCAGAGTGGAAAAAGGGGCATAACTGCAGATGGATCAATGGGACTGTGAAATATTTACGTTACACACTCCACCTTATAATTTGTTCTCCAATCTCTCTTGCTGTTGTATTCATGAATGCTGAACAGCGGTGCCATTTTATTTTACAAACAATTTTCTAGTTTTGAATATTGTTCATCAAATCTCTCTTGCTGTTGTATTCATGAATGCTGACAGCGGATGCCATTTTATTTTACAAACAATTTTCTAGTTTTGAATATTGTTCATCAAATCTCTCTTGCTGTTGTATTCATGAATGCTGAACAGCGGTGCCATTTTATTTTACAAACAATTTTCTAGTTTTGAATATTGTTCATCAAATCTCTCTTGCTGTTGTATTCATGAATCCTGAACAGCGGTGCCATTTTATTTTACAAACAATTTTCTAGTTTTGTAATATTGTTCATCAAATCTCTCTTGCTGTTGTATTTCATGAATGCTGAACAGCGGTTGCCCTTTTTATTATTTTACAAACAATTTTCTAGTTTTGAATATTGTTCATCAAATCTCTCTTGCTGTTGTATTCATGAATGCTGAACTTGCGGTGCCATTTTATTTTACAAACAATTTTCTAGTTTTGAATATTGTTCATCAAATCTCTCTTGCTGTTGTATTCATGAATGCTGAACAGCGGTGCCATTTTATTTTACAAACAATTTTCTAGTTTTGAATATTGTTCATCAAATCTCTCTTGCTGTTGTATTCATGAATGCTGAACAGCGTGCCATTTTATTTTACAAACAATTTTCTAGTTTTGAATATTGTTCATCCAAATCTCTCTTGCTGTTGTATTCATGAATGCTGAACAGCGGTGCCATTTTATTTTACAAACAATTGTCTAGTTTTGAATATTGTTCATCGCCACCCACACCTAAAATACATTTTCCAAAATCATTCTTGAACTCTTTCCCTGTTTTGCGATATTTCGACTCTTCCAAATCAAAAACATCTGAATAAAAGAATCAAATGCTGGGTCAAATGATGGTTAAATTATCTGATAGAGTAGAAAACATTGTGGGAAAAGGAGAAATTGCTTGTTACAAGCAATTTCTCCTTTTCCCACAATGTTTTCAAAAGACATCTTCTGCAGAGGCGTCAAAAGTCGTCTATCAGGGAAAGGGTTAATATACATGTATTTTTTTTTTTTTTTTTCTTCAGCTCTATAAATACATGTACAATTTCAATGAAATATAAAAGCTTTCCACCATCCACATACTTGACATATCCTTAGCATGAAATGGGTTAACCCTTCCTACGCTGTTGACGGAAATTGCCGTCTGCTGTTTTTCATTTTTGCTTTAATTCTTAACAAAAAAATGGTTTTGACAGCACATGAGAATCGTCTCCAGTGGAGACGATTCTCATGTGCTGTCAAAACCAGGTTTTTGTCGAGAAATATTGAAAATAAAACATTTCCAGCAGACGACAGCATTAATTCAGCGTAGTGAGGGTTAATACCACTCTTGGGAGCACATTCTAACAATTGGAGTACTTTTACTGGGTCACTGACACTTCTAATAACATTTAAATCGTGATGACGTCCGCGTCAAAACAACATTGCTATTTAGCGCCATTAGGAAGGTCATTTGGAATGTCTTCATTGTGTTCATTTGGCAATGGCATAACATTGGCGCATAATATGAATATGTAATTAGGGTGATATGATTAGCCAATACAATTTATTTGTTTTCCTTTTTTTTCTTCAATATATTATTTTTATGCCACCGGGTTTCGAAGAAACGGGTGGCATATAGTGTTTGGACCGTCCGTCCGTCGTCTGTCTGTCCGTCCGTCCGTCCGTCTGTCCGTCTGTCCGGGCACACATTAGGGTACTTATGTGGCTAGCCCCACAGGGTTATGGACTTGTTAAAGGATAAGGTTGGTTACAATTAGCCACCTAAAAAATCGTTTTATGTGGCTAAAAATCGTTTTATGTGGCTAATATTTAACATGTGATAAGCCACATAAGTACCCTAATGTAAGAACGTCCGTCCGTCCGTCCGTCCGTCCGTCACACTTTTCGGTTAACCACTTTGTCACAGTTTCTCAAACTGGCCATAGCATCTACATAAGTTGCTTAATCGCTTCAATACTTCAACACTTCATTCATTGGTATGTGTGCCACACCTGCCTTTTCATAATTTATATGACCTTCGCCTTTTGACCTTCACCAGGTTACTTACATGACTTAACCACTTTGTCACAGTTTCTCAAATATGCTGCAGGTGGCATCCGCGTTCGACAGACGCAGTTCTTGTTTTTTATAATATACAGCTAAACAAGATAGTTTACATGGGCCAGCAGCCTACACAAGGAAACGTAAAACTTCTACGCTCAGCATCTTCAGCATTAACCCATTGCTTTTTGGAATACACCTTTACAGTTATGAATTGTTTTTAATATGTTATTGTTATGCTCCTCGAAAAAAAAGTTTCGGGAGAGCATAATATATAGTTACCGCTTTGTCCGCCGTCCGGCGTCCGAGTTTTACGTTAACGTTTTTCAAATTGCTTTATCTCTGTGACTGCTTGGGATATCAACTTGAAACTTCATATACACATTGATCACCATGCATATTTTCATTGTATACCCTACCCATGCGGCCCAGGAGCCTAAGGTCAAGGTCAAATGACTTTAAACTTTTTGTGAAAGTTTTATGTTTCAAGTTTTTCAATTACTATATCTCTGTGACCGCTTGCGATATCAATTTGAAACTTCATATACACATTGATCACCATCCATATTTTCATTGTATACCCTACCCATGCTTTCATGGTCAAATGCCTTGAAACATCATATACACATTGATTATTGTGATTAATAAGCATACTACACCAATACCCAGGGTGAAGGACTTTGAATTTCAATCCAGGCGTCATCGGGGAGCATTTCTCGGATTTACCGACCATTTAGTTATTTTTGTTATTTGTCAATAAAAGTATATGTTGTGACCACCCACGTGCTTGTAGTTCAAATGGCGGTCACGACATATATATCTAAGAACAGAGAAAGACATTATTATGCCACCGGTCGTGAAGAGCCGGGTGGCATATTGTTTTTGGACCGTCCGTCCGTCTGTCAAAAATGTTGGTACGTCCGTCCGTCTGTCCGTCACACTTTTCGGTTAACCACTTGTCACAGTTTCTCAAACTGGCCATAGCATCTACATAAGTTGCTTAATCGCTTCAATACTTCAACACTTCATTCATTGGTATGTGTGCCACACCTGCCTTTTCATAATTTATATGACCTTCGCCTTTTGACCTTCACCAGGTTACTTAAATGACTTAACAATTTTGGTTAACCAGTTCCTCACACTTTCTCAAACTGGCCATATCATCTACATAAGTTGCTTAATCGCTTCAATACTTCAACACTTCATTCATTGGTATGTGTGCCACACCTGCCTTTTCATAATTTATATGACCTTCGCCTTTTCACCTTCACCAGGTTACTTAAATGACTTAACAATTTTGGTTAACCAGTTCCTCACACTTTCTCAAACTGGCCATATCATCTACATAAGTTGCTTAATCGCTTCAATACTTCAACACTTCATTCATTGGTATGTGTGCCACACCTGCCTTTTCATAATTTATATGACCTTCGCCTTTTCACCTTCACCAGGTTACTTAAATGACATAACCACTTTGTCACAGTTTCTCAAATATGCTGCAGGTGGCATCCGCGTTCGACAGACGCAGTTCTTGTTTTATTTATTTTGGTGTGTTGCTCTTACAAATTGCAGTTAACTTCTTCCTGCGATATGTAGAAAGTTAGTCTCACTTTGAAGAAAACTAATAACTAAATGCACATTTCATTGTGTCCATCATTTGACATGCCTACAGTACATGAAGAATCTGGGAGTACCTATGTTCTCGGCGATCATGTCACATTGAGGTCATACAGCAATAGTGATAACCCTCGCTGTTTCACACATTTCCTTATTATCGTCTGTCATTTATACCAGTATTTCATTAATTGCATGTGTCAGTGTTTACAATTCCTTCCTGTATGTGGCACTGGCTGATAAAATGTGCAATAATGACAGGTAACCAGTGTAGACCCAGATCCGCGCAGTCTGCTTAGGGTCTACACTATTCGTCATTTTCCGTCAGTCCTTGAGGTACACGATCGCCTGTGTTCATCTTGCCCTGCTGAATATCTATTTTCCATGCCAACTAGTAGTAATCAAGCAATTTGAGTGTGTGGCAGGTGGGATCATGCTATGGGTAATTTACCGGTAACGATCGGGGTTCATCCTGACTGGAATCCCGACCTGACACCTGGTTTGACCCTCACGTACGTCTTTAACATCCTCGTATACGACAGTTGAATCTGGTTATACCCTTTATGTAAGTATTACGATTATTCTGAATCCTATTACTTAGGCGGCCAAGTAACTTTGGTGTGGTATGGACCTGGCACCAGGTCAGGTTATTCTAATTTCAGGGCTGAATATATATTTTTTTCGATGTAAATACATGTATTTAGGTCAGATTTTGTGATCCCCCCCCCCCCCAAGCCAATACAATTTGATCCAGGTGTTATTACACGTGTGCCATATCTCATTTAAGAAATGGGTTACAACACATAATAACAAGGGTTTAATGTTAATAAATATTGTAATGTATAATTTTATGTTCCTTCTTTTATCAGCCTCAGTTAATGTACATGAGTTTTTATATACTGGTGATAACACATAGCGTGACCCAGTCATGCTTGCACATAATCATATCTAACTCGCCACAAGAAAAGGGCACTTATTGGGTTTGCGAATAGTGTAGCCCCAGATCAGACTACACTGTTCGCGATTGAATGGGAGAAACATCCACAGACCTTGCCAAAACGTTTAGATATGTATCTGTCATCAGGCTTTGGTAACAAAATAAATTTAATTTAATTATAAATCCTTTTTTTGTCGCGCCTGCTTTAGCAGAGGCGCGACTATAGTCGGCGTTTTTTTCCGTCGTCGTCCGCGTCGTCCCCTTTTTTTGTAAGGCAAATGCGTTAAAGTTATTGTTTTTTCAAAATATCTCTTTAACCCCTTGCCACACTTTCATAATATTTCACATCAATGTTTGTCTAGGGATGATGCTTCATTACGCACACCCCCACATCCAAATTCTGAAGGTCAAGGTCATTTATTTACTTGTAATGTTCACGGTCAAATGCCTCGGCAGGCACGATACCGCTTCCGTGGCGGATTTCTTGTAATTGTGTTATGGGCTGAGGACACAGGTGAACGGCTTGTGACTTTGTTAAAATTTAGTACCTGTAAAGCGACACCAAAATGTGTAAAATAATAATATATAATTAAGAGAAACTCTGAAACAGAACTAGGATTTTTAGTGTTTTATTACCCATACAGGCTATGAAACACACACAAAAACCCAGGGGTCCGTTTCACTAAACTTTGTAAGACTAAAATGTCTGCAACAGCAGACAACAATTGCTGTGAATAGCGGTTTATTATCTAACAAAACTTACATATGTATACATTATATGCATTCTTGCCACATTCCCATTTACTGATGCTTTACTGAAGGAGAAGAATTCACATAAGCTCTGTGAGTTTGTTTTCTAATCCTTATTCACCGTTACTTTATATGTATTTTGATGCATATATATACATGTATATTATTTGAAATAAATATTGTTTAAACTAACAATTGTTGTGTGTAGCGGTCTAAGGGTTAACTGAATAGGGACTGCCGTAGTTCCTGATCAGTCTGTATGGTATGCATGTTGATCTGGGACTAGGATGGTTGCATACGTCGTAAGGTACCGTATCTCAACCAGCGGCCGTATATCTGTCGCAATATTATAATGAAGATAGCGGTGAATTTGTACATCAGTATTAATTTTAAAGCATTGTGTCGGAGTATACGTTGTGGAATATCATAGATTTGTTACATATCAGGTATACATTTTTCTATAATAAATAATAATTAACATGATTATATCATATTTATACCCCCCCCCCCCCTGCAATGAGTTGTGGAGGGGTTATACTGGAGTCAGGTTGTCTGTCCATCCGTCTGTGTGTTCGTGCATGCGTCCGTCCATCACTGAACTTAACATCAGAGAAATATGTTAACAAAAAATAACAAACTTTTGGCTATTACACACATTAAATTTAAAGAATAGTTGAATGTAAGTACTTTTTCATAAATAACAAAAAAGTCACCTCCCCAATTGTTGATTTTTTGTGAAAAAAATGATTTTCCTATGGTAATTTAACATGGCGGCTAATAATAGATTAAATTTATTTGTCGACCGATTTTAAAAATTTGCTTTCTTAAATCATTTCCAATTTATCTAACCTGGTTTCAGAGTCAATTTCCAAATATATTTTGTTCTCCTCCTATTCCCCCATGTTAAATTCCCATAGGAAAATCTTCTTCTTTTTTTTTTGCAATAAAATCAATATTGATGGAATTTTATCAAATCAAACAATTTGGGAAGGGTGACTTTTTTGTTATTGATGAAAAAGTACTTACATTTACATATTTTTTTTAATGTTATGTGTTTAATAGTCAAAAGTTTGTCGGCAGCAAAACGTGGAACAGGCAGTAGTACCATGTGAACAGTCTCATCTCATTGATAAGTCGTGAAGTTTTATTCCGTGCCATACCTGCAAAAATAGTGTGCTGCACCGGTAGACATTATCATACTTGTCTTGACTCGTGATTACTGTAAAGTAGACTGACAACATATTGTAATTTATCAGGTAACCTGCCCTGCATTGATTGAATACGTACTGACTGATAACATCTTGTTGTATCAGGCATTGCCCTGATATAAACATCCGGGTTACAACGAAGTGAAAACTGTTGTTCCATTGGTCGGATGACGTCACGTGACGTTACCGAATGACGTCAGTGTAATGACGCAACGTAAACAAGTCCGCGTTATGTCCATAGAATATGACGTCATCTAATGTCATTTTCAAGCATAAAACGTTACCTGATAAATAGAATACCAGGCTAGTGTATTTTGATATCAAGTTTATCAGGCTCGGCTCGGAAACGGTAGGAATTGTCTGGGAAAAATAGCCATTCATAAGCAATGGCTGACTTTCCTAGACATTCCCTGGTAACTTTTACATCGACCAACAGTCGCCTAGAAATTTTGATTTCGTCCTAGGCCCCTATTGACTATTACATGTACATGTATCTAAATAGCACATGGCGAACTAGTATCATGAGACAAGCCAAGAATAATATTCAAAACGTACGTTTGTTATTGAAGCTGTCCATGCTCTGAAAGTAGTTTATAAGAGTCAACATAGTTTTTAGCCAGGTTTTTGGAAAAAAAATCCAGGCTATTGGATTGGCGAAAGCAGGGCGGGCGGGGCGGGGGGGGGGGGGGGGGGGGGGGAAGGCGGTCGGCGTCCACAATCAATGTTAAGTTTTTGTGTTTGAGTCCATTTCTTTGTTACTGTACCACCTAGGACCACCAAACTTTCACAGCTTCATAATCAAGGGGTGCCCACCACATATCACTATCCAACATGTTACCTTTTTTTTAACTTGACCCATTTTTTCCGCGCAGTCGACTTAGCCATTTTCAATGTTAAGTTTTCGCGTTTACAATGTTAAGTTTTTGTGTTTAAGTCCATTTATTTAGTGTACCACCTACGACCACCAAACTTTCACAGCTTCATAATCAAGGGGTGCCCACCAAATATCACTATCCAACATGTTACCTTTTTTTTAACTTGACCCATTTTTTTCGCCCAGTCAACTTCACAGCTTCATAACCAAGGGGTGCCTACCACATACAACTATCCAACATGTGACCATTTTTTTTACCTTCACCTATTATTTCTACGTAATTGACTTAGCCATTTTCAATGTTAACTTTTTAACGTACGTCTGGTTAAAGTTTTTTGGTTAAATGTTTTTCGTTATACTATATCTCTGCAACTGCTTCACCCATTACCTTGATACTTCACATGGGTGTTTATCATCATTGTCGCGCCCGCTTGCGGAAAGCGTGATATCGTCGGCATTTTGGCATACGTCCGTCCGTCCGTCCGTACGTCCGTGTGTCCGGTTAAAGTTTTTTGGTTAAAGTTTTTCCATCTACTATATCTATTTTTTTAGTGTCCATACCTCGCTCCAAGGCGCGACATGCAGGCCACGGCCATCTAGTCTACAAAAAGTGGGTATAATTATGTTATCCAAGTGTCTATGCTTGGAAAAAATCTGGCCTTCGTGGCTTTGCCTCGTTTCTTGTTATTTTATTCGATCAGCAACTATTAGATTAACTAGTAGTAAATTATAATGATTAATTTGTATAGATGTCTCGCAGAAGTGCTGATTTAATATGATATATGTTGAACTTGGTTACTGATTGCATGGGAACGAGGCCATGCCGAGAGTCCAATGAAATTGGTGAATGAATTTAGCAGATGTGATATTAAATCAACACAAATATTAAATGTTTCTTATTGCACAAGCACATTATCATACATTGATTCTGTTATGATCACACAGCGTACTTTCTGCAGTAGTTTAGTCGACATATTTATTACATTGTATTATTATGATTGTTAAACACAGTCTGTTGTTGCACAACGAAAGCCCATTTATACAATGAAATGGCTTTCCCCATACAGTTGCAAAACTCATGTAATCAAATATTATATTTCATGTTGTTGCATCAGATTCCGCCATTCAACGATATGTATGTGTATTTCCCCATATTACATGTGATATACTGTAATGGGATGTAATGAAGAGTATTTGAGTTTGAGTTGAGGGTTCAGAAGATGAGCATTCTAAACATATAGTTTTGAGTGATATAGAGAAAAATATGGGGAGTGACTTAAATTTAAATACCCATACCGTATTTAGCCGTGTATTGCGCGCATTATTTCAGACCCATTTTTAATCCAGAAGTCACCCTGCACGTTATAAGTAGGAACATAAATTTCAAACATTTTTTCCAACTGATTTCTGCCAGTTTTACGCAAACAAAACAAGCCCGGGAACGGAAATATCAATTTTTGACAGGTGTCCGCTATGACGTTGAAATACGCATAGTGTGAAACAAGAGAAAAGGAATCAATCGATATGAATGGGTGCGGTAAGTATAGATTGATGGTAAATTGGTATATTTTGGGATTTAATATAGCCAGGCTCGTAACATAAGAGGCTACGTGTATTAGAGGAAATTTACATGTTTTCTGTATTTACGCTGGTGTACCGATCTCATATCGGTCAAATGTTGCCTGTCGGGTATTGTTTGGTTGTACATTTTCAAAGTGACGTCACACGTCTGCCATTCTGTGAATAATTAATGAGGACAGATCATCTCAATCCCATAAGTGCTTGATGTAAGATTTTAGATGCTAAATCAAGCGTCGCGCACATTCAGATCGCACTCGGTAACACTCGGTAATGGTCGTTTTTCGTTGCTAGGTGCCGACTGACTGTGTTACTATTTTTGTAAAGTATTGACAAGTATTCACGCATCAATACCTTATGACATGTGCGACCAGCATAGCCCCTGATTCATCTGCGCATACACTGATATGGGGCTATGCTGGAATGTCGTGTATTCAGGTAGTACCTATGTCTATTGTTAAACCTAATCAATAAACAGTGAATACACACTATCTGTACCTACGTATATCCACGGTGGTCCACAGTGTCAATATTTGGCTGGGGGGGAATTGTTTATGGCCCATTTCTCGTGTGCAGGTCACTAGTAGGAGTTATTATCGCCATGGGGAAGAAGTTTACACATGGCTCGCCTGCTGTGTGTTTGCGATTACGGGTAATTATGTTATGTATACACGAATGGCAAATATGGTAGAATTATATACAACAAATTTCTTCGTAAGTAGGTTCAATAAGTTTATTACATGCAACATGAATTTTTATTAAGCATATTAATGAGTAAATAACAATAAATATAACATACTTTTAGACAATATAAAGTCTAATTTATGCTATAAAGCTGACCTTTGGCGATATTTTTTTCTCTTCGAGAGAGCCTAACAGCACATGTTCAGCATTGTGGATGTGAACTCGGAATGCAATTTTCTTATACTCGTGACGGAATTTCCGCCGATTTCTTTTTTTTTTTCTTTTTTTTTGTTGTGCGCTATAGACGTGAACTATTTTTTCCCTGATTTTTCCCCCCAAAATATAGATGCGCGTTGTACACCAGTGCGTGCAATACACAGCTAAATACGGTAGTTGACTTGTATTTTGCATATAATGGATTAACCCACAGACCTCAACCCCGTATTTGCAAGCAGTGTGGATCCCAACGAGCCTCATCAGGTTCTGTACTGTTATGTAGATATTTATATCTGTCTGAACTTGAGCCGATTTCACCAAAATTGCAAAGTATACTTTTCTAGAAAAGTATACTTTGAGGGAGTAATCATTTATTTTTCTTGAAATGCATTATTTCATATAGAACTAACAACTGCATATATATTTGATGATTAAAAGTATGCAGAATTATTATACTGAATTTATTACATTATAGGATATCATAATTTTAGGATAAATTGAAAATTTCTCCTTCAAAGTATACTTTTGCTAGAAAAGTATACTTTGCAATGTTGGTGAAATCGGCTACAGAACATTAGAGTTATCAGGAAATTGCAGGCATGTGTCATATCAGTTACTCAGGAGTGAATGTGTTAACCCTTAAAATGCTGAATTACAATTTGTCGTCTGCTGTTCATTTTCTATTTTCCATGTTTTCTCATGAAATAGAAATGATAAAGTGCTGTCAAACCATGATTTTATTGAGACAGAAGGCAAAATATAAAATACGATGTAGCAGCTGATGACAATTGTTGTTGCCCGAGAGAAAGGGAAAACTTAACCCTTTGAACCCGAAATCGCCCTATAGCTGTTTATGCAAATAGCGCAGATCCAGATGAGCCGGCTCTTGCGAGCCGTCTCATCAGGATCTGCACTTTTTGAAAGTAATTTTCATATTTTTGAGATTAAAAATACCCTCTTTTCATAAATGGACTAGTCTGATAATCATTTTGTGATGGTTGGATCGGTTGCAAAATTAACATATCAAAATCCATTACATTAGGGGTGAAAGGCTTCGCTGTTGATAGACCGTTAAACACCAACAAACAAACAAACAAACAAATAAAAATTCAGTCTGTGAACAAATAAACAGACCACAAATATAGCATATATTATATACAGTAGTGTGATTTTATTTTACCCAATTAAAATATTGAAATACCCAAGTGCAAATTGAGGATCGTCTGGAAATTTCAATTGATGGATTTACATTTTTTTAGCATAGGCTGCATATAGGCTGCATATGCAGCCTATGCAGCCTATGCTCAATAAATGTAAATCCAATAATTGTGTACAAGAAAAGATTGTCAATATGAAATTTACAGTTTATCATAATTTTGCACTTACAAATATTTGAGTCCTACAAAGTTTAGTGGTAACTACAGACAAATTGATACCGGCCAACTTGTTTTGTCATCTTTTGCAATTACCCCATTTTGTCAGTTGTGTAAGCCCCGATGACCAATCTATAAAAGTAATAAGTCCTGGTAAAATCTCGAGCAATTATTGCAGACTGATCATGTCCAATCTGCAAAGACAAGAATGCTGCTTTTGTTAGATCGCGACCAAACTTTATGAAATTTAATGACCAATGCTGACCAAGTTGCAAAGACAAGAATGCCTGTTTTGTCAGATCGTGACCAAACTTTATGAAAGCCTAATGACCAATACTGACCAGTAGGCCTACTGACCAAATGGCAAAGACAAGAATGCCTGTTTTGTCAGATCGCGACCAAACTTTATGAAAGCCTAATGACCAATACTGACCAGTAGGCCTACTGACCAAATGGCAAAGACAAGAATGCCTGTTTTGTCAGATCTCCACAAACTTTATTACAGACATACAGATACTGGTGGACTTGCACTGCTGACATCAATCAAGGAAGATAGGTCATCCACCTGAAGATGTTTACCTGTCCTACCAACAGATGAAACGAACATAGTCAAGTTTCCAGGGTTACCATCAAACAGGAATACAAATGGTGACTATAGTTTCTCTACTTTTTAGCTCTTAGCCTTTAGAATGTTGGAAACGTAAATTGTTGTCTGCTATTGTTCTATATGTTGTCTTCTTTCTCAATAAAAATCTTTTGAATCATTTCCTTAAACAATAGACGAGCAATGGAAAAAAAACAGTGTACTCGACAGAATCCACTTGACAAATAATTATACCCCCGGCATATGAAGTATGTCGAGGTCTCCTCGACATACTTCGTATGCCGGGGTATAATTATGTTTCGATGAGGAGTATATGAGTTTTTGTCATTCCGTCCATCTGTCTGTCTGTTTGTCCGTCCATAAGATTTGCGTTTTATTTGTTGGTCCAGGCGGCGGCCGGGGGTATCCATGAACCTTTGTTCACTAGCTCTAGTTACTATATAAATAATTATGCCCCCTATGTGAGAGCAAGGGGGGCATATTGCGTCATGAGGTTCCGTACGTCCGTCCTTGTACATTTATGTTAACCCTTAATAGACCGCTACTCACAACAATTGTTGTCTGCTGTTGCTTTTATATCTTGCCTTATTTCTCAATAAAAACATGTTTTAACAGCACTTCAGAATCATTTCCAATGGAAATGATTCTGAAGTGCTGTCAAAGCATGTTGTAAATTGTTCTAAAGTGCTGTCAATGCATTTTTGATGATAAAAATGGAAAATAGAAAATAAACAGCAGACGACAAAAAAATTAAGATAGCGGTCTAAGGGTTAAAAAGTCGAAAAGTTTGTAAGAGTTTCTCCAGTTAGAGTTCAGTATGCCACGGGGGTATATCCACGTTTTACAAACATAATGTCTAGTTACTATAATTATTGTCTGGGTCTGTAACATAGGGTGGTTTCTGAACATTTCTGAACCTGATATTCCGTTGTGATGTAACATGCAGCGTCATTTTTTTAGAATAGATTTTCTTTAAAATCTGCCTTAGAAACAGACTGATGCTCTAAAAGGTCTTTACAATAATTTACCACTTTCATGAATAATCGAGTACCGTTTATTTCTTACATTACATGTTCTAGATTTTTATTGACATTGATGTTAGGTAATTGATTTTTCGGCAAACCGACAGGCATAAAAGATTAAAGCAAGCTACAGTTATACAAGGAAGGGCAAACTGTTCCGCATTTTCTGTTCTATGTTTCATACAAATCTGTCATTCAATTACAAAAATGTATAAAGATCTTAACCCTTAGTATGCGGGGAAACGAAAAATATCGTCTGCTGTTGTTTCATATTTTGTAATTTTTATGCCCCCACCACCGAATGGTGAGGGTCATATAGTGTTACCGGCGTGCGTCCGTCCGTACGTATGTCCGTCCCGAAACCTTAATTCTCAGGTAAATGGCTTATAATTTATTTTTCCTTGCTCGGATCTGCTTCACATTTCACACACACATTGCTCCAATGATCATCTACCGCCCTGTGACAAATCCACATTTGTCCCGCCCCGCTAAGGCCAGGATCAAGGTGACAGACTTGGTGCGTTAGAAACCTTAACGCTCAGGTAAATGGCTTATAATTTCAGTTTCCTTGCTCGGATCTGCTTCACATTTCACACACACATTGCTCCAATGGTCCTCTACCGCCCTGTGACAAATCCACATTCGTCCCGCCAAGCCCAGGGTCAAGGTCATGTTTTCAAATGTGCCCTCGGTTCTTTTGCTGCCAGCGGGGGCATTCGTGTGCCGATAGGCCACATTTCTAGTTATCAATGAAAATATGGTTTGGCAGCACTTTAGAATCATTTCCACTGGAAATGATTCTTAAGTGCTGTCAATCTATGATTTTTCTTTATAAAACGAGAATCACAGGTGATTGAAGTACCCCTCACCACATCCAGACCCCCACCCCCCACAACCACTATAGTATACTATTATAAATTTATAGCCTATAACATACGTAGTATAGTCGGACCAGGTGGATTTATCTAATGTGGGTGGGGAGTTCAATCGCCTGTGAAGAAAATCTACTTTGTAAACAAATCAAAATTACATTACGCCTTTTCGAAACCAAGTGATCCCACATCATGTAACACCAACCACAAACAAAGGCAACAAGACCAATGCTGTCAGCACTTGGCGGGTATACATACCATGCACCCTATTTGTGACTGTGACTGGAGAAATGGGGCTTATGGGATTTATGACCAGTGTAGCTTCAGATTGAATAGCACACATTCCGGTAGCCTGATATCGATTTATATTTCTTGTCAGGCGCGTAGCTGCATTAAGGCACTGCAGGCCCGAATTTTCGAGAAAATGGAAAAATAAAAACGACCAGAGTGCATCATTTACCTTCTAGTTTCGATTTTTTTTTATGGGGGGGGGGGGGCATGCCCCCAGACCCCCCTAGCATACTCGCACCAATGGTGCTCGAAGTCGTCAACCGGGCCTGCAGATTCAAATTGGTTAGCTACGCCCCTGCTTGTTGTTAGAAGCTTGATGGGTATTTCATTATTGGAATGGCGCTCATTGCAGATCCTGATCAGACTGTGCGGATGCACAGGCTGATCTGGATCTACACTGGCCGCAAAACCCATAAGCCCCTTTCTCCAGTTACAGCCACATTTCCCATATGGTGGGCTCCTGAATACAGAAATATTTGATTCTCATTCTCGAAATCACCACTTAGTTGTATACTACCTAGTGGGTGGCAGGTGGGAGAATGCGATGGGTACTTTAACAATCAGGCTTCATCCTTTCCGGAATCCTGACTGGAGACCTGTAGCCTATTTCACCAACATTACAAAGTATACTTTCCTAGCAAAGTATACTTTGAGGAAGAAATTTTCAATTTTAGGATAAATTTATTAATTTTTATTATACTGAATTTATTACATTATCACAGCCATTTTGGCTGTGATAATGTAATAAATTCAGTATAATAATTCTGCATAGTTTTAATCATCAAATATATGCAATCATTAGTTCTGTACGAAATAATGCATTCAGGAAAAATAAATGATTACTCCCTCAAAGTATACTTTGCTAGAAAAGTATACTTTGCAATGTTCGTGAAATCGGCTACTGGTTCACAGGTGGAAGACTCGGACCTGTGACACAAAAAAAAATTCCCATTACAAAAAATCCATTACCCCACCCACTTGGTCTATTATAGAGAACATAATACTGTATGAGACCAAGTGGGTTGGGTAATTAATTTTTTGGTTTGGCCCTCACGTACGTCTTTGGCATTTTGTATGTGACAGTTGAATCTAGTTATACCCCTTATGTGAGTACCGTATTACGATTATTCATAATCCTATTCCTTTTAATTTAGGGAAAGGAGCCAAGTGTCTTTGGTGTGGTATGGACCTGGCACCAGGTCAGGTCATTCTAATTTCAGGACTGAATATATCTTTTCTCGATGTAAATATTCCGTTCTGATTTGGGGATTAACCCCCCCACCCCCCCACCCCCCCACCCCCCCCACCCCCCCACCCCCACCCCAATGTAGCAGGTTAAATGTGGAATCAAACCTGTTGGCCCCGCCTAAAATGACCTTAGCTGTTGATAGGCCTTTAAACACCAATAAATCAATCAATGTATGCTGCCTTATTTTGAATACAACAATTAATGTCGAGGAAATACTAGGGAAGTTTTATAAGCTAGCGCCATGACCGCACATCCACAATAAGGCCGGTTTTGTTGTGACACATTATGTATTCATAATCACACATGTACATCAGTCCAGTTATGTGTCCCTGCATATGATCAGTAGCCTATTTCATCAACATTGCAAAGTATACTTTAGTAGCAAAGTATACTTTGAGGGAGAAATTTTCAATTTTTTGAAAAATTTATTAATTTTTATTATACTGAATTTATTACATTATCACAGCCATTTAATGGCTGTGATAATGTAATAAATTCAGTATAATAATTCTGCATACTTTTAATCATGAAATATATGCATTTGTTAGTTCTATATGAGATAATGCATTTTAGGAAAAATAAATGATTACTCCCTCAAAGTATACTTTGCTAGTAAAGTATACTTTGCAATGTTGATGAAATAGGCTACTGGTATAAAATGTAATCGACCACAGAAATGACAAAACTTGCCTTACTATCCACATACAGGACTGGAGAAATGGGGCTAATGCAGGGCTCCAGATAAGGAATTAGTAATTGAGTATTGTCACTCCATCATTTCCGAAGCAAATGGGTATTTCAACATTTTAATTGGGTAAAATAAAATCACACTACTGTTTACACATCAGCAGACCGCTATGATTGAATAGTTTGCTTCAAATGAAAACATGTCTTGGCATTTCATTAGAATTGTCTCCTTGGAGACAATTCTAATGAAATACCAAGATGTGTTTTCATGGAAAAATAAGAAAAATATGCTATATTTGTGGTCTGTTTATTGTTTTCTTTAACATGATAAAGGTACCACAACTTTTTCATTGCTTTTTGATACTCACTACTTTTGATTTCAAATGGGTTTTTGGCAATTTTAATTGGGTATTTAAGAAAATATGCAACTTATCTGGAGCTCTGCTAATGGGTTTTTCAACCAGAGTAGATGCAGATCAGCCGGTGTTACATGTACAGAGCTCCAGATAAGCTGCATATTTGCTTAAATACTCAGTTAAAATTGTCAAAAACCCAATTGAAATCAGAAGTAAAATACATTAAACATATAGGGAAAATTATAGGGACCGCGACGCCATTTTGAGCGAGCCCGACATTAAGAGCCATCGCATTTTGAGCCATCGCGATTTCACTGTATAACATATATGTGAATACTGCCTCATTACTGTTTCCTATACGGCACAGTGTATCACTTTTACCTGGTAAACCACACAACACTTATCATATATACCCACTACAGTAACTGTACTCTGTTATTAGCTATCAAATCCATTGAGATGTTAGCAGTTACCCAAGTGTATTGTCCCTGGGGGCCGTTTCACTAAACTTTATGCGACTAAGTGGGTGGAAGGTGGGTGCAAGCGATGGGTAATTTAACGATCGGGGTTCATCCTTACCGGAATTCCAACTGGAGACCTGGTTTGGCCCTCACATACGTCTTTGGCATTTTGTATGTGACAGTTGAATCTGGTTATACCCCTTATGTGAGTATTACGATTGTTCGTAATCCTATTTTAGGGGAAGGGGCCAAGTGACTTTGGTGTGGTATGGACCTGCCACAAGGTCAGGTTATTCTAATTTCAGGGCTGAATATATTGTATCTCGATGTAAATATTCAGTTCTGATTTTGGAATTTTCTCCCCAATGCAGCAGGTTAAAACTGGATCGAACCCGTTTGCCCGGCCTTACATGACCTTAGCTGTTGATAGGCTGTTAAACACCAATAAAAACAGTTATACGACTAAAATGTTTGTAAGTGCACAATTATGATAATCTGTAAAGTTCACATTAACAATGTTTTCTTGCAAACAATTATTTGATTTACATTTATTGAGCATAGGCTGCATATGCAGCCTTATGTAGCCTTTGCTCAATAAATGTAAATCCATCAATTGAAATTTTCAGACGATCCTAAATTTATTTGCACTTACGAACATTTTAGTCTTACAAAGTTTAGTGAAAGTCGTGCATGTATCAATAACGAGGGAATTGTATTACACACCATGTCATAACCGCCGTGACTCATCAAAACTGTGAACATAATATGTGACGCGCCAAGCGAAAACCTCCTTTATGGATCAATGAATTGGTATCAACGTATTTGTTCGTTCCACCGTGTGACCGTAGTGGAGGGTAGAACATTGGGTGTGTCAATGCCTACGATGTGATACAGTTTAAAATTATATCTAAAATCGATTGTCGGTTCGCCCCTCCCAACTTGAACCCCAGAAAATGTCGCTGCCCTAGACATGCAGTGGGCCCACTATCGTCAGAACAAGCTGTGCCCGAGAGTCGTCCGCCGCACATACAGCGTGGATACATAAATATACTCCCGTTTTTAAACGAGCGTATAAAACATATGCCGTCCATATGATATTTACCATTAGCTTGTCATAGTATATTTTCATAATTATGTGTTTGATCTCTTGATAAAGCAAGATTTGGCAGCACATGAGAATCGTCTCCAAAGACGGTTTTCCTATTTTGTCAAAATATGGTTTTGTAAAGAAATACCAATGTATTCATGTTATCTTTTCACATTTGTTGATTTCTTAATAAAATAGGTTTGGAAACACATGAGAATCGTCTCCTTAGATGATTCTAATGTTTGTAAAAAAAACACACATTGATGCTTTTTGACACAAACGTTTGACACATTCAGAAATAAACGATTTGATTTGTGTTTCTCGGGTGGAGAGGAAATACGATCGATTACACACCGTGAAAATCTTGTTGGAACGTAAATGTCAATTGTCACGTACACCATTTCAGTTTACCGCCGTTATATCAGCTGTTATTCTAAGTATGTATGGTCGCTCGTTAGGGGCATTTCTTTCATTCATTTATAAGTGACGAACTTTCCCTATTCGAGCCACCATAGGAACGACCCCTCTACCAATTAGCACGTTTAACATACATCATTTAGTGTCTTGCTACACACATACCGATGTTTACAATTATCAGTCGATAATCCCGTTTCACGTGCAAAGTGTGACTGACATTTAGAATTCGGCGGAAACAACCTTACCATAACTACGCTATGTAGTCGCTCGCAAGTCGCTCTCGTCATCGCATCGCCGATATAAATTGATAATTATGCATTGATTAGCGTTTTATTTTTAAAATTTGTTTGATTTCTTAATAAAGCAAGATTTGGCAACACATGATAATCACTAAGACGATTCTCATATTTTGTCAAAATATGTGTTTTGTAAAGAACTACCACAATATATTGATTTCTTTTTTCACATGTGTTCGGTTTCTTAATAAAAACATGTTTGGCATCACATGAGGAATCGTCGACTAAGACAACACCAATTACATTTTTTCGACAGCAGTATCACCAAAAAAATAAAAACTAGCGATGCGACATGGAATGAAATGTCGGAGCCTAAACCATAGTCACTGGGAAACAATTGACACATTCAGGAATCGCCGATTTACATCCAGCCTCACCAACCTGTCGCTTTGCGGCTCCATGTTTTTTATGGCGGGTGGGGTGGGGAGAACATACAAGGACCCGACGCAACGTGTTTGTGTGCTAGTACTGGGATGAATTTGATGTGATTAAAAAAAATCAGCGTCACGGTTGCAAACATAGATTAGAAACACGAATATTTCTGTTTCTAAAGTCGGGTTCCATTATAACTTCCATAGGGTGGAGAGGAAATACGATCAATTACATACCGTGAACATCTTGTTGGACATAAATGTCAATTATCAAATAGGCCGTAATTTGTACGGCAGCATAAAAGGGACATTTACATTCTTTTCTATCTCGTTCTCACGACATAGCAGCTCGTTCCCACGAGATAGGATCTCGTTCCCAAAAGAATCAGTTCCACAAACAACGCATGTGCGTGTCATTGTCAACTGCAGAAATTCACATTGTGGTTTTTATGCGATCGTTTAAAAAAAAAGTGAAATAAACGCCGCCTATTAGTATAAGGCGCCGTGTATTGGACGTGTTTAAATAATTAGTCACATGTAGTCAGAAATAAAGTAGAAAATGTGTTCATAGAACACGGATGTCCCCACTTTACAAACAAGGTGAACATAAGTCCCCTAGTGCATATAAAATAAATTGGTGCAGTGGGGCATAAACACGAGTGGTACCAGACGAGTCGCATACAAATCAAACTTAAATGTTGAATTGAATTTTATTTCCATACAACAAGCTAGGTCACGTACATACAATAATGCACATGCATTCTAATTTTTATTTTTGGCTTAACGTTAAAGATCAACGTTTTCCCCGCCCAGGGTGTGGTTGGTAGGCGGGTATATTAGAGAAATTAGACAGGTAAAAAATCACGGTGACAGGAATTAGAGACCTAAAACAGGGGGTTTGGATATTAGATAACCACATCATGCCGATGTATGGGAAAACACACTCCAATGACATCACCATGGGCAGGGGAAATGAAACAGAAAAAAAAAACAAAAAACATTGATTTAGTAAAGTAATCACTAATTGTAGATATTACAACAAAGTTTATTCTTATAGAAAAAACATGTTACATTTTATTGTTTTTTTGCTGTAATATTGATCATGTGTGTTTCTTTGTAAGACATCATGCATTAATCGAATCGGCAGTATTTTCTAAATCCGTCCGCATCGAAAATTACCAATCACCCCACTTGTTGTTAGATCGAACAGGGTGTAAGGTGTCACTAGCCTATTATTAGATCGGGATGCTGACGAAGTGACGTCACTGTGTAAGTTCGCTGCAGCTGTGTTGTTTAAACTTGAAGGCCAACACTGTCAGTGACAGCATTTACAGCACAGGGCTACTAAAATAATTCCATTGTATTCAATCTGTATAGATAGAGTCAAGGGGAGACACTAACAAGTGTGATGAAATACTAATCTGTATTCTGTCTAATATTAATCAATATTGGTGCAATTTCTGGCATATCTATTTGGAGTAAACTTATAATAAACAGAATGGCACCTTCAATTACAACCCAGATGTGTTAAAACATACAAAATAATGCTTTTAATTTGTTTTAATGCAGATTTCTTTTGCCTGTCTAGGCTACTTCCGGTTTATAGAAAAGCGTTTGTAACAAACGATTTGATTGGTTGATAAAAAATTTCAACCAATCAAATCGTCCGTTGTAAATTTTAGCTCAACCGGAAGTGAGTGGGACACTGAAATGAAATCTCGATTCAGGCTTTAGTGTCTGGCCTTCTGTTATACTACATGAATTCAAGTGGGTGGGGGATATTCAACATTGCCTGTGATTTACAGCAGTTTGCGTGTGTTACACTGCATTTTAATTCTCAAAGTCTGAATGCCCTTCAGAGTTGCAGAATGAGACGGACACATTACAGGGATTTTTGGATTGTTTACGCAATAAATATGTAAGTAGCATTGTATAAAGGAAATCTAGAGTAATTTGAAACTTCATCTTCACCATTTCATCCGTCTTTTCTGTTGTTTTTTAACGAATCGACAGCAATGGCCGCCATCTTGGATAATTCACGAAGGCTTAATGACAGGAGCACGCGCCCTAATGATGGTCCAGTACCTACACTAACTAATGATAAGTTAATGACGACTTAATGATAACTTAGTGTTCGTACAACTGAATTTAATGATAAATTAGTTAAGGAGTCGCTAATGAAAAGTTAATGAGTCATTAGTGCTTCGTACAACCGGGTCCTGGTGTCTACTCACCTACTATGCGAGTAAATATGGCTTTATCTATAGGTAGAGTACATTAGCATATGTTGTGCATCACATTGAAAGTTTACACATCAAAATTTATTTTGAGATTGATGGGAGAAATGCTCTGGCAGATATCTCGTCTTTTGTAAAGTTTGCTGGCATAATATTTATAGCTTGCCTTTGTCTGTCTATTATGTATTGCACCAATTTTATTTGGTTTACTGTCATACTATTTGCTGTATGTATTTGCTGTATGTGTCAAACGCACGAAGTGGCGAAACTGTATGATGGCTTATACATTCAAAGATGGCAGAGATGGCAACTCAATACTTCTTATAGCCATTTTGGCTGTGATAATATAATACATTCAGTATAATAATTCTGCATACTTTTAATCATCAAATATATGCAGTGGTTTGTTCTACATGAAATAATGAATTTTGGGAAAAATAAATGATTACTCCCTCAAAGTATACTTTGCTAGACAAGTATAGTTTGCAATTTTGATGAAATCGGTGTTTGACAAGAAACTGACAATGCGAACACATACCATAAATACCCATGACTGTACGCTATTATTAGACACTATTACAATCGTGCAGTGAAGCTTCACATCGGGAGAGTATATATGGCCATTGTGTATTTAATTATAGCACAGTACAGTGTCTAGGAAAAGTGTAGATGTCAGCTATATCTTATGTACATTTTGAGAATGTTGACAAAAATACACCAATATCTGACTTGAAGTACAGCTAGGTATATTAATATAATTCATACGTCAGTCCGTTGTCCTCGCTTTTCTATGTATGCTTAGCTACATTATATCATATGTTCAGATTTCAAGTTTGTAACTTCGCATTCTCAGTGTCTTGTCAAATGCCAGAAGAGGTGCAACGAGAGCAGTGTTCACATACAGAAGAGGTGTAACGAGAGCAGTGTTCACATACAGAAGAGGTGTAACGAGAGCAGTGTTCACATACAGAAGAGGTGTAACGAGAGCAGTGTTCACATACATGTTATATACATATAATACATCACATTTACGAAGCAATCAATTACCTTTGAATCAAAGGATGATCTTGTATAGAATTGGTCCATAAATTTTCTAATGATTCTTTGTATCTGTCTAAGCAGAAAGTGGCATCATCTGCAAACATTGAACATGTATACAGGGCTCCAGATGATAAGGAATTAGTAATTGAGTATTGTCACTCCATCATTTCTGAAACAATTGGGTATTTCAAAATTTGAATTGGGTAAAATAAAATCACACTACTGTTTACACACAGCAATTGTTGAATAGTTTGCTTCGAAATGAAAACATGTCTTGGCATTTCATTAGAATTGTCTCCTTGGTATATTTGTGGTCTGTTTATTGTTTTCTACAGCATGATAAAGGTACTAGAAAATTTGTATTGCTTTTTGATACTCTCTACTTCTGATTTCAATTGGGTTTTTGACAATTTTAATTGGGTATTTAAGCAAATATGCAGCTTATCTGGAGCTCTGTGTGAATGTTATTTCTTCTTGATCTATAACTGCAATGTACATATAAGGCCAGATTGGAAAATTCAAATTGATTTGAAATTTGTTGTAAAATATTAGGTGCACATTCTGCAGAGCTCCAGATAAGCTGTGTATTTGCGTAAATACCCAATTAAAATTGCCAAAAACCCAATTGAAATCCGAAGTAGTGAGTATCAAAAAGCAATGAGAACAATTGTGGTACCTTTATCATGCTGCAGAAAACAATAAACAGACCACCAATATAGCATATTTTTCTTATTTTTCCATGAAAACACATCTTGGTATTTCATTAGAATTGTCTCCAAGGAGACAATTCTAATAAAATGCCGAGATATGTTTTCATTTCGAAACAAACTATTCAATAATTGCTGTCTGTTGATGTGTAAACAGTATTGTCATTTAATTTTACCCAATTAAAATGTTGAAATACCCAATTACTTCAAAAATGATTGAGTAACAATACTCAATTACTAATTCCTTATCTGGAGCCCTGCATTCTGTGTTTATTGGGACAAATTACGAACATGATAGACAATCATGTATATAAGTAGCTATAACTCATTAAGTAAATATGATAACATTTAGAACAAATACAATGACGCTGATGTGAGTGCAGATATATAGTGTTATCTGTGTTGAGTTATCTACCTCAGTATAACTTCATGTACATGCATGATCAACCATCCCTGCTCCAGATAACACCAGTAGCCGATTTCATCAAAATTGCAAAGTATACTTATCTTGCAAAGTATACTTTGAGGGAAACATTTTCAATTTAAGGATAAATGTATTAATTTTTAGCCAGGTTTTTTGAAAAAAAATCCAGGCTATTGGATTGGCGAAAGCCGGGCGGGCGGGTGGGCGGCGGGCGAGCGGCGGGCGGCGGGCGGCGTCCACAATCAATGTTAAGTTTTCGTGTTTGAGTCCATTTCTTTGTTACTGTACCACCTAGGACCACCAAACTTTCACAGTTTCATAATCAACGGGTGCCCACCACATATCACTATCCAACATGTTACTTTTTTTTTAACTTGACCCATTTTTCCGCTTAGTCGACTTAGCCATTTTCAATGTTAAGTTTTCGCGTTTACAATGTTAAGTTTTCGTGTTTAGTCCATTTCTTTGTTACTGTACCACCTAGGACCACCAAACTTTCACAGCTTCATAATCAAGGGGTGCCCACCACATATCACAATCCAACATGTTACTTTTTTTTTAACTTGACCCATTTTTTCCGCGTAGTCGACTTAGCCATTTTCAATGTTAAGTTTTCGCGTTTACAATGTTAAGTTTTCGTGTTTAAGTCTATTTCTTTGGTACTGTACCACCTAGGACCACCAAACTTTCACAGCTTCATAACCAAGGGGTGCCTACCACATACAACTATCCATTTTTACCTTCACCTATTATTTCTACGTAATTGACTTGGCCATTTTCAACGTTAACTTTTTAACGTACGTCTAGTTAAAGTTTTTTGGTTAAAACTTTTTCGTTATACTATATCTCTGCAACTTCTTCGCCCATTACCTTGAAACTTCACATGGGTGTTTATCATTTTCATTCTAACCCCCAACCATGCGGCCCCTGTGCCCAATGTCAAGGTCAAATTACTTTGAATTTTTTTGTTAAAGTTTTTTAGTGTACTATATCTCTGCAACTGCTTCACCCATTACCTTGATACTTCACATGGGTGTTTATCATCATTGTCGCACCCGGTTGCGGAAAGCGAGATATCATCGGCATTTTGGCATACGTCCGTCCTTCCGTCCGTACGTCCGTGTCCGGTTAAAGTTTTTTCGTTAAAGTTTTTCCATCTTCTATATCTATTTTTTTAGTGTCCATGCCTCGCCCCAAGGCGCGACATGCAGGCCATGGCCATCTAGTCTACAAAAAGTGGGTATAATTATGTTATCCAAGTGTCTATGCTTGGAAAAAACCTGGCCTTCGTGGCTTTGCCTCGTTTCTTGTTATTATGCTGAATTTATTACATTATCACAGCCATTTTGGCTGTGATAATGTAATAAATTCAGTATAATAATTCTGCATACATTTAATCATCAAATATATGCAGTGGTTAGTTGTGTATGATATAATGCATTTCGGGGGAAAATAAATGATTACTCCCTCAAAGTATACTTTGCCAGAAAAGAATACCTTGGAATGTTGGTGAAATAGGCTATAGAACACCAGAAGTGTCTGTTTTCCCATGAATTACATGAACAGCTTGAAAGGTGCAGGTTTTTATGCCCCCTATGTGATAGAAAGGGGGCATATTGCATTGCTCGTTCAGGTTCCGTACGTCCTTCCATATGTCCGTCCATCCGTACGTACGTGTACATTTACGTCAAAAAGTTTGTAAGAGTTTCTCCAGTTACATTCCAGTATGCCACGGGGGCATATCCATGTTTTACAAACATAATGTCTAGTTTAGAAAATACCTCCACCATCTACCATATGCATAGTGGATCTGAATGTCTCTTTGTAGAGAAGAATAGCATGAGTTTGGGGGAGTATTTTTGATGAAATGAAGTACTTTATGTCTGTATAGAAAGTAAGTATGTGGCACATATCAGGGGTGGAGGAGATTTTCATTGATAATGAGCATTCTAAGAGTTAATACTGCTGTTCTACACATATATACTGTTTTTATTGTCTAGACCCACCTCCACCATGTGCTATACATATATACCAATCATATGCAGCTATGGTAGAGATTTAACCTAGAGAACTCTCTACCAGCCAACATACATAATAGTTATGGTACGGTAATGGGGAATTATTGCATATACCGGTAAATAGAATCTCTACCGCCCCACCACCACTATATTGTCTATGTATAGATATTATACTAAATTGGATAGCTCTTTTATAGAAAATGCTGCCTCGCCTATTCACATACTTCTCCACAAGCAGACATACATTATGACTATGTTAGTTGGGTATACATGTAGGGATATTACGTCCTCTGTTACCAACAGACTGGTTCTAGCATGTGCATTTTGTATGCTCCTGAGCACAATATCAACAATGTGTATGAAAATACATTAAAAGTTTTGTGGACAGTGTGTGTGAAGGTGGTGATGGGGGGGGGGGGGGAATTTCCAGGTGGGGGGGAATATTTCCAGGGGGGGGGGGGGGAGGGGGGGGGGGGAGATTTCCTGTTACACCGGTATTAACATTTACACCTCTAAGTAACAGGAATGGATTTTGATACATTAATTTTGCAACCAATCCAACCATCACAAAATGATTTGCAGACTAGTCCATTTATGAAAAGAGGGTGGTTTTGTTCTCAAAAATATGAAAATTACTTGCAAAAAGTGCAGATCTTGATGAGACGGCTCATCTGGAGCTACACGTTTTGCCAACACCACTATACAGGCCTGTGGTGTTAAAAGGGTTAATTGATTGATTAAGTGATTGATTGATTAAGTGATTGATTCATTCAATAATTTTATCAGATGGTTGTGGGGGGGACGGTTTACACATATACAATTTCTGAAACAGCCATATATGTTTATATACAGATTATATGAGCCGCGTCGCGAGAAAACCTGTCTTCGGGAGTCTCACGACGTCACAAGATATGACGTCGTGAACTTAGCTGACGTAATTTCAGCCGAGGCTTCCAATTATCGACGTTTGTCAGACCGCCATGTTAGGTTTGCTCCGTGGTGTTAAAGTTATCTAACGAACAGAACAACAACGTACCTCAGTGTTTTTATTATTGTAATGCATTTTTACCAATGTGAGCGTTATACATTTGTTTAAATTGTATTTAAACCTTCGTTCAGTGTAAGATACATTCCCAAATATATCTATAATCGGGCATTAACTGCTATCGACCACCATTTACAGGTGAAAACTCTATGTAAGCTACATTTTTCATTTACATACAGATGGTCGGCAGCATATTTGTAGACCGATGTAGCCTGGGCCCGGTTTCCCGCACAACTATATGTTTCAGATCTTGACGCGAATTTTCAGTCTATTGCTCAATTCTTTCTTTCTAATATAGTGTATAAAATTAAAATTTAGCGCAACCTTTACCAATTTTAAGAAAAAGAAAAACAAAGCCCTGGATGTTACAACTTAAGTATAGCCACATATCAGTCTCATCTGTGCATATGTGCCGTCTGATCAGAACATACAATGTCCGCCAGTCAGTCACTGGGGAATCCTTTCTCGATTAACGACAGGATATGGGTCGCCGATCGTAAATTTATTGCAGATATTGTACAATGCTCCAGATAAGGAATTAGTAATTGAGTATTGTCACTCCATCATTTCTGAAGCAATTGGGTATTTCAAAATTTTAATGGTGTCAAATAGAATCACACTACTGTTTACACATCAGCAGACCACACTTATTGAATAGTTTGCTTCTAAATGAAAACACATCTTGGTATTTCATTAGAATTGTCTCCTTGGAGACAATTCTAATCAAATACCAAGATGTGTTTTCTTGGAAAAATAAGAAAATATGCTATATTTGTGGTCTGTTTATTGTTTTCTGTAGCATGATAAAGATACCACAAATTTTTCATAGCTTTTTGATACTCACTACTTCTGATTTCAATTGGGTTTTTGTCAATTTTAATTGGGTATTTAAGTAAATACGCACCTTATCTGGGGCTCTGATTGTAAGATCCGGTTTTTTCAGCAGGTGGTCCAAGTACAACTGTAAGCGGGACGATGTCGAGAACATTCGACGTTTCTGTTGCATCAATAAGAATGAGAATCTGTCAAGTCGTGACAAATACACTATAAATACAAAAAATCAAGAACTAGATACAATAACTGTGGGATTATATTTCAAGGCAACATGTTGGGGACATTAGAGTAATGAACTTCTAGTACTGTTCGGCGATTATCAAGGATCTCTTGACTCGGGGTCTTGTTATTATTTTATATCTTCCACCCTCTCATTGCTTCGTACTTTGGGACCCTCGCATTTTCAGTTGAGTCTCCAAAAGACAAACTGCTACCGTAACACTCCCAAAACAAACAGAAGTCGGTGGTAGGACAAGCTGATCACAAACTGTGGTAACAAATGTCTCAAATATGTTACCATATCCATTTTGTCCATGTGGCAGACTTCCACGCGCTACCCTTGAAGGTGGTCTCCCACTAGGCGAGTGAGAGACTGCGATGCAGTAGAAATTACATGTAAGCGATGTAGGCTTTTGCTCTCACGCTATTTGAGTGACTGTGAACTGTACATAGTGAATAACGCATGGAAGTAAGGGTGCCTGTCATCAGACATGAACACTGCCTTTCAGAGCAAATAGTGTTTTATACCCACTTTTTTTTAAAACTAAATGGGTATATTGTTTTCGTCACGGGTGCCCGTCCGTCTGTCCGTCCGTCTGTCGTCACGTTTCTTGTAAGAAGTAAAATGTTTTAACCGTAATAGGTAGGGACTTGAAACTTGGTGTGTGCCTTCCTTATGGTGTGTAGATGCGCAGTGAATTTTGATTTTTGATTCGACCCCCGGTCATGAATTATCTCCCCCTTTTCAACTTCGCATTTGGGAAACGTGGGTATATTGCGATGGCGAGCCATCGACTGCTCTAGTTTTAATGTAATTTAATGTTGAACGTATTGTTCTCCCCGTATGTATGTGTATTTCCATTTGTATATGTTGAACCTAAACAGTCGTATATGTTGAACTAAACGGTCAACCAATCAGTTAATCAATATACTTCCGTGGTTTTTGTCGAGCCCGCTTGTGGAAAGCGAGACATAGTGATCACAATGACGTCCGGGTGTCTGTGCGTCTGTCCGTCCGTTCGTCCGTTCGTCCGTCCGAAATTTGCGTTAAAGTTTTGAAATACCTTATATCTCTGCAGTCCTAAGTCACATTGACTTGAAACTTCATATACTTATTAGTCATCATCCATATATTCATGCTGTATCCCACTCATGCGGCCCCTGTGCCCAAGGTCAAGGACAAATTACTTAGAAGTTTGCGTTCCTAAATCTGCGTTAAAGTTTTTAAATACCTTATATCTCTGCAGTCCTAAGTCACATTGACTTGAAACTTCATATGCTTATTAGTCATCATCCATATATTCATTCTGTGTCCCACTCATGCGGCCCCTGTGCCCCTATGTCAAGGTCAAATGACTTAGAAGTTTGCGTTAAAGTTTCTGTCAAATCTTGCGTTAAAGTTTTCACATACCTACTATCTCGGTAACCGTCAGTCAGATTTGCTTGAAACTTTGTATGCTTATTGGGCATCAAACTTCAAATAAATACACTCTGAGACCATCGAATGCCTCGGCGGGCTCAACATGTGGGCCACAGCCATCTCGTGTACAATTATAAATTGTTAAAACGCTCAGTAAACACGTCAAAAAGAAGAAATTAGCATACCTAATTCGCGTACCCTCGCACGCTCATACTTGCTGGTACATGAACATGCCGATTTGACTGTTTCGCTTTGTTACCAAAAGACTCAAGCTCATCCGTCTTTACATTCATTATTCAATGCCAAACGTGCTTCTAGTTCGATTATGTCAACTTGCAAACTGTTGTTACAAATGTTGGCGTATACTCTATGTGTAATGGTAGATACTGTAACGTCATATAGCGTCGCTTGACGACGCTTTTACGTGACGACCTGCATGGTGGTGTTGTATAAACTATAATATCTTAATGAATATTGCAGATATCATGATCAAATAAAAAGCGTTCAATTCATCATACAAATACCATTATCATAGTAACAAAATGTCATATCGACCAAAGATTTCCCGAATACAGGTTTTGCGCGACGTGGCTCATATAATTATGATTTAAAAGTTCATATATTTAATTTTTAGCCAGGTTTTTAGCGGGAGGGCGGCGGGCGGGCGGGTGGGCGGCGGGCGCGTCCACAATCAATGTTAAGTTTTCGTGTTTGAGTCCATT
Organism: Conchocele bisecta; assembly: GCA_029237695.1. Classification (NCBI taxonomy): domain Eukaryota; kingdom Metazoa; phylum Mollusca; class Bivalvia; order Lucinida; family Thyasiridae; genus Conchocele; species Conchocele bisecta. The sequence continues at coordinate 30,811,527 of CM055266.1, forward strand.
TCTTTGTTACTGTACCACCTAGGACCACCAAACTTTCACAGCTTCATAATCAAGGGGTGCCCACCACATATCACTATCCAACATGTTACTTTTTTTTTAACTTGTCCCATTTTTTCCGCGTAGTCGACTTAGCCATTTTCAATGTTAAGTTTTCGCGTTATTTTCGTGTTTATGTCCATTTCTTTGGTACTGTACCACCTAGGACCACCAAACTTTCACAGCTTCATAATCAAGGGGTACCCACCACATATCACTATCCAACATGTTAATTTTTTTTTTAACTTCACCCATTTTTTACGCGCAGTCGACTTAGCCATTTTCAATGTTAAGTTTTCGCGTTTACAATGTTAAGTTTTCGTGTTTAAGTCCATTTCTTTGGTACTGTACCACCTAGGACCACCAAACTTTCACAGCTTCATAACCAAGGGGTGCCTACCACATACAACTATCCAACATGTGACCATTTTTTTACCTTCACCTATTATTTCTACGTAATTGACTTAGCCATTTTCAACGTTAACTTTTTAACGTATGTCTGGTTAAAGTTTTTTGGTTTTAAAACTTTTTCGTTATACTATATCTCTGCAACTGCTTCGCCCATTACCTTGAAACTTCACATGGGTGTTTATCATCATCCATATTTTCATTCTAACCCCCAACCGTGCGGCCCCTGTGCCCAATGTCAAGGTCAAATTACTTTGAATTATTTTGTTAAAGTTTTTTCGTGTACTATATCTCTGCAACTGCTTCACCCAATACCTTGATACTTCACATGGGTGTTTATCATCATTGTTGCACCTGCTTGCGGAAAGCGCGATCCTGTGCCCAATGTCAAGGTCAAATTACTTTGATTTTTTTTGTTAAAGTTTTTTCGTGTACTATATCTCTGCAACTGCTTCACCCAATACCTTGATACTTCACATGGGTGTTTATCATCATTGTCGCACCTGCTTGCAGAAAGCTCGATCCTGTGCCCAATGTCAAGGTCAAATTACTTTGAATTTTTTTGTTAAAGTTTTTTCGTGTACTATATCTCTGCAACTGCTTCACCCAATACCTTAATACTTCACATGGGTGTTTATCATCATTGACGCACCTGCTTGCGGAAAGCGCGATCCTGTGCCCAATGTCAAGGTCAAATTACTTTGAATTTTTTTGTTAAAGTTTTTTCGTGTACTATATCTCTGCAACTGCTTCACCCAATACCTTGATACTTCACATGGGTGTTTATCATCATTGTTGCACCTGCTTGCGGAAAGCGCGATCCTGTGCCCAATGTCAAGGTCAAATTACTTTGAATTTTTTTGTTAAAGTTTTTTCGTGTAATTATCTTTGAATGCTTCACCCAATACCTTGATATTCCTGTGTTTATCATATTGTCGTCACCTGCTTGCGGAAAGCGCGTCCTGTGCTGTCAAGTTCAAATTACTTTGATTTTTTTGTTAAAGTTTTTTCCCGTAATACATCTGAATGCTTAGCCCTACTTATACTTACATGGGTGTTTATCATCATTGTCACACCTGCTTGCGGAAAGCGCGATATCGTCGGCATTTTGGCATACGTCCGTCCGTTCGTCCGTGTGTCCGGTTAAAGTTTTTTGGTTAAAGTTTTTCCATCTACTATATCTATTTTTTTAATGTCCATGCCTCGCCCCAAGGCGCGACATGCAGGCCACGGCCATCTAGTCTACAAAAAGTGGGTATAATTATGTTATCCAAGTGTCTATGCTTGGAAAAAACCTGGCCTTCGTGGCTTTGCCTCGTTTCTTGTATTTTACCCAATTAAAATTTTGAAATACCCAGTTGCTTCAGAAATGATGGAGAGAAAATACTCAATCACTAATTCCTGATCTGGAGCTCTGGCGTAAGGTCCCTTTGACAGACAAGCGTCCCATATAAAATATAAATCATGATCCAGTCAAACCTACTGTAAATCGATAAATACCGTATATAAATCGAGAAGACCCTCTTCATCCATGCAACAATCTTGTTAGCGTCTTCATTGCGAAATGTGGCAAGCAACTAAATATTGCATTAGAACATATTTATTCATAATTTATTTTTGAAACATCAGCATATTTTTTTTAATCCTTAGACTACTACTCACAACAATTGTCGCCTGCTGTTGCTTTTATATCTTGCCTTATTTCTCAATAAAAACATGGTTTGACAGCACTTCAATGGAAATGGTTCTGAAGTGCTGTCAAATCATGTTGTAAATTATTCTAAAATGCTGTCAAAGCATGTTTTTGATGATAAAAATAGAAAATAAACAGCAGACGACAAAAGAAATAAGATAGCGAGCGGTCTAAGGGTTAAAACCCAAAAAAAAATGTGATGTAAGAATTTAAAATTTCTAGAATGCCTGCCACCTACATCAAAGAAATAAAAACTGTTATGAACCAGCTCATCATGATCTACACTGTTTGCAAATATTAGGAAAGAGCTCTCTACCGTTGGAAGGGTTAATAAAAAATGTCACTTTTATAGTAAAGGAATTCGGAGCTGTTGACGACGTTGTTTTCTTGTTATTTTCAGGCGGGAGGAGGGGAGAAGAAGGAGCACCTGTACAAGATCCTGGTCATCGGGGAGCTTGGTACCGGGAAAACATCGATCATCAAACGCTACGTCCACCAGTTCTTCTCGCAACATTACCGAGCAACTGTATCCTTGTAACGTTTACCAGTGATTCAAAATCATATTTGAATGAATGAACCAAAGTCAGAAATATTGTATATATTGGTATTCAGCATTAAGAACCTGATCATCATGTGGGATATGTGTGTTAAAGAATTAGTATTGAGTATTGTTACTCCATCATTTCGGGTAAAATAAAATCGCACTACTGTTTACACATCAACAGAGTGCAATTATTGCATAGTTTGCTTCGAAATGAACACATGTCTTGGGATTTCATTAGAATTGTCTCCAAGGAGGCAATTCTTATGAAATCCCAAGATGTGTTTTCATGGAAAATAAGAAAAATCTGCTATATTTGTGGGTCTGTTTGTTGTTTTCTGCATCATGTTAAAGGTACCATACAATTGTTATTGCTGTTTGATACTCGCTACTTCTGATTTCAATTGGATTTTTGGCAATTTTAATTGGGTATTTAAGCAAATACGCAGCTTATCTGGAGCTCTGTACAAGTAACATATATGTGAACATTCTCTTATGACTGTATCCTATATGGCACATGGAGTTGCCATCTCGGCCATCTTAGTACCGGTATGTACTAGCCATCAGTCAGTTTCACCTCTTGTAGCGTTTGAAACAGACAGCAAAAATATGACAGATAAACTAATAAAAATTGGCATAACATGTTCCAAAGAGAAGTATTTTTCGATTCGGCTCATATTTAAGGGTGCGAATTGGCTTCCATACCTGGTAGAGAAGTTTTGACAATGTGCTATCAATTATCTCGTGCCATTTAATACACCATGTTTGATGCATGGGTTATTATTTTGTCATTTCCAAAATATACAATTACGAATATTGTTCATATTTCACTTTGTAAATATGTCTTGAAATTCCCAGACAGATTTATGATGTTTACAGGGAGAAATAAAAGAAAACATAATAAATTGTCTATAAATAAACTATTGATAGGCTACAAATTTCCCAGGATGCAAAGAGTAAAGAAATCAAAATAAACAGTTTTGTCTGAACATTCACTGGAAATGAATGTAAACTTATGAAGTAAAAATCATCGGATGGCCTCCTAAGAAGGATTATTATCTCGGGGGAGTAAATCCTGAGACATTAACCCTTACTACGCTGAATCAAATGTCGACTGCTGCTGGAAATGTTTTATTTTCAATATTTCTCGACAAAAACCTGGTTTTGACAGCACATGAGAATCGTGGAGACGATTCTCATGTGCTGTCAAAACCTGTTTTTTGTTAAGAATTAAAGCAAAAATGAAAAACTGCAGACGGCAATTTCTGTCAACAGCGTAGGAAGGGCCCTTACACCGCTATCTTATTTTTTTTGTCGTCTGCTGTTTATTTTCTATTTTCCATTTTCCATTCATCAAAAACGTGCTTTGACAGCACTTTATAATAATTTACAACATGCTTTGACAGCACTTCAGAATCATTTCCATTGGAAATGATTCTGAAGTGCTGTCAAACCATGTTTTTATTGAGAAATAAGGTAAGACATAAAAGCAACAGCAGACGACAATTGTTGTGAGTAGCGGTCTAAGGGTTAAATTACGTCAGTGATGATTTAATATGATATTTATTGAACCAGTTTTCTGATTTCATAAGGATCGATGCTCTGCCAAGTTTCTTATGAAATCACTCAACAAGTTACAACTTACAGACAACAATGTAGCTGTGATTGGAGAAATGTGGCTTATGGTTTTTGTGACCAGTGTAGCTCCTGATCAAGTAGCACACACCTGTAACCTGAAAACGATCTATATTGTTTATTAGAAGCATGACGGATGTCGCAAAACCCATAAGCCCCAGTTCACTTTAGTGGTGAAATGATTAAGTTCCATTACATCTATGGGAGCAACAGACTGTGACAGTATCCAAGGGCGTCGTCAGGGGGGGTTCAGGGGTTCGTACATGTCAAGGTCATTACCAAGGTCAGGAATGATCGAGACAAATTGTCTCCCCCAATTATCATAAGAACCAAGTATACTTCAATTGTTATGACGTTATGGCCAATATAGCTTGATCTGACGAACGAAAGTGGTAACAATGCAGTTGAAGTGTAAGGGATAGGCCAGAGTAGATAAGTACACGTAGTCACTTAATCACTTATAATGTACACTATATTACATGGGGAACACACAGGAATACATGATACATTGATATGCGAACATCACTGTACTGTGCATGATACTATTCACAGGTAGTATTATCTCCGGAAATGGTGGACCAGATGTAAAGTTCCTATGGTATCACTCGACTGTAGCAACCCGGATGTGGTAGACCGGATGTAAAGTATCCATGGTGAATCAATGGGTTGTAATACCGGAAGTGGTAGACTGGATGTAAAGTTCCGATATAATACAAAATGGCGATTATCACGTTGGCTAAGACGCCGGGAAAAGTTTCACTTAGGTGACATTCAACTCGGTGGTAGTATAATGATATGATATGTGTGTATGGCGTTTCACTTCACTAATCTATGGCTGTGACTGTCTGCTGTACGCGAGGTAGCTATCACACACTGCTCTATACAGGCCTGTACCCGGAGCTGCTACACACACTGCGCCAGACAGACGTACGGACACTCGGACGAACCCGATACTCTGCACTGACTGGGGTCTGCCCTCAAACGAGTGGACCAAAACGTCCAATGTGGCTCGCTGGAGCGTTCTCAAGAGGCAAAATCCTCCGTGTCACTGGTGAATACAGTACTAGTCTTCTGTAACCAGAATATATGTGTCCCCTTATTACACGCACATTGCACATGGCAAATGTACATGCCAAACCACAGGTGTGCAAAAACCACAGGTGTGTGAAACCACAGGTATGTGGAATCACAGGGATGTGAAACCAATAATACGCACAACAATACAACACAGTACCACACACCACAAACATACAATTATACGGATTCCAGAATGTACAAGAATGCACGTGTCACGCGACACATCTCCCCCCTAAACAAAAAGTGTTTACACTTTCGTGCATAATCGCGAGACACGTTGGCATAGCTGAATCTACCCCGATATCCTGCTCTTGCAACAGTATTGCCCCTAACCCAATGTCGGAAGCATCCGTCCTGAGCACGAAAGGTTTGTCTAGTTCGGGCAGTTTCAGAACTGGGTCCCTGGTCAATAATCCCTTGAGGGTAACGAAAGCTTTCTGTTGGGGTGCCCCCCAGTTGACCTTGTTCGGTTGACCTTTCTTAGTAAGGTCAGTTAGCGGGCTCGCTATCTCTGCGAAGTTGGGCATGAACTTCCTATAGAACCCGGCTAACCCCAAGAAAGCCCTGACCTCCTTTGTCTCAGGGACATTAGCTTCATGAACGGCCTTGACCTTTTCGGGATGGGCCCTTAGTTCTTTCTTACTGCTGATAGTATGTCCCAGGCACTCAAGTTGCCTGTACCCAATGCTGCACTTGGAGGGTTTTGCCGTTAGATTTGCATCGGACAATCGGGAGAGGACTTCACTCAGAGCTCCCAGGTGTTGTTGCCACGTATGGGAGAATATCAAGATGTCATCAACAAAGCTGTCTGCATTGTGGACCCCCTTTAATACTTTCCTCATGAGTCTACAGAAAGTGGCCCTGTGCCGTGACCATTCCAAAGGGCATGACCTTGAACTGGAATAGACCCTGGGGTGCCTCGAAAGCGGAATATTCCCTGGAATTCTCATCCAATGGGACCTGCCAGTAGCCCTTACTCAGGTCCAGCTTTGAAAAGTAGTTATGTCCCGCCAACTTAGAGAACATCTCTTCAATATTTGGCATTGGTTCCGCATCAAACACAGTGACTTTGTTAAGTTGCCGGAAATCAATGCAGAATCGGAGCCCCCCGTCCTTTTTCCTAACCAGAATTACGGGGGATGAGTAGGGTGATTTTGAAGGTTCTATGACACCTAGCTTCAGCATCTCCTCTACTTCCTGGCTGACTGTTTCCCTGACCTTAAATGGGATAGGGTACCCCCTAATTCTTAATGGGTCTTGCGTTGACAACTTTATCTCGTGTTTCTCTATATGGGTGTGTCCTGGTGCGTCCCTCAGGACATGGGTGAATTCCCGTAAGATCTCTTCGACTTGAGTCTTTTGTTTCTTGCCTAAATCAGGCGACAGGTCAACTTTGCTCTCCGTATCGGACTCTAATCCCCTGGGACATAACATGTTTTCTTCGGCACTACACCCACTTGGACTAGGATCCCCCTCTACTGTGTCTTCTATCACGGCCGCATTTATTACAGTGAGTATTCCCTTCCCCGGGTGCTCAGGCCTAGTCTCGTACCTCTTTAACATGTTTGCATGAAAGGTTTTCAACTTCCCTGCCATGTCAACTCTATAGTCCCACTCATTAACTACTTCTGTTATGGGGTATGGTCCCTTCCACCTAAGAAGCAATTTGTTGTTGTCTGTCGGTAGTAGTACAAGTACCTGATCTGCCACTGCATACTGCCTACTACGGGTCTTACGGTTGTAGTACTTTGCGTACTTTTTGGACGCACTCTTCAAGTTCTCATGCGCGATTTCGCATGTTTTCTCGAGCCGTTCGCGCAAGTCGAGGACGTACTGATACGTCGTTTTGACGTTGTCCTCTATGTCCTTCTCGGACCACAGATCTCTTAGTATGCTCATCGGACCCCGAACGGTCCTTCCGTACAATAGTTCAAACGGTGAGAAAGCCAAACTTTCTTGAGGGACTTCCTTCGCGATACGCGAATAAGAGCGCGTTAATGTATTTGTCCCAATCTTTGGGACGTTCGCTTGCCATTCTACGAAGCATTTGCTTTAACGTACTACATTGAACCGTTCCACGAGACCGTTACACTGTGGGTGGTACGGTGTCGTGGTTAATTGTCTCAGCGATAACAATCTACTAACTTCCTCCATGACTGCCGACGTAAATTGACTACCCCTATCGGTGAGCATCTCCTCGGGGATACCCAGTCTACTGAACATATCCACGAGAGCTTCCGCGACTCGTTCGGCCTCGATGCCTGGTAGTGGTACCGCTTCTGGGTACCTAGTTGCATAATCAACTAACGTTAGTATGTAACGATTCTTCCGATCGGTAGCTGGAAAAATTGGCCCTACAATATCAACTGCGACTCGTTTGAACGGAGTGTCTATCAACGGCATAGTTCCTAACGGAACCTTGGTGATGTGTCCCTTTGACACAGTCTTTTGACATATGTCACAAGATCTACAAAACCGTGTAATGTCACTGCCCACGCCTGGCCAATAAAATTCTGATAACACTCGATCAGTTGTCTTCTTAACCCCTAAATGGCCCAGCCGCCATGATTGATTCATGTGCCACTTTCATCACGGTAGTCCTAAGTGTTTTTGGGACTACCAGCTGATGGTACATCCTACCTGACCCTATCGATTCGAAATTACGATACAACAAGTCTTTTCGGTATGCGAATTTCGATTTGTTTCCGTTCTTACTTGACCGTACCGTTCGTCTTTTGCATTATTTCGAACTGACGTCAATGTGACGTCATGTGCCTGCGCCTCTTTGAATTCATCGCGTGATACGTTCGCGATTGCGGTAGGGACTGAGGGTCTATATGATTCGTCTCGGGCTGTCGTTTGTGACCTAGTTTCAACTGCGCACGATTTAGCGCCTCTAAAATCGGATATCACCGGTAACTCTGACCCGTCTACATTACCTATGGTAACATCATTACATTGTATCTGTCATGCAAAGGGCTTCTACCTGACCTTTGAAAAAAGGTGTATCTAGATCTACCCGGGCGGTAGGAATTCCACTCATTTTGCTCCTATTTACCACATGCATGTTGAAACTTTGCTTAAAAACTGATCTGGTTGTACTAAGCTTTCCCTGACGACCACCCCGGTACACCCAGTATCTCGCATTACTGTGACCTTTTTCCCATTTAATGTGCCCTCTGCTACGGGTAGCCTATCCATACCAAATGTACATCCGTTAAATCAACTCCGGCTGTATCTCGCTACCTGAACATACAATAGTGGTGTCGGTATCAACACACAGAAATTTCCTTGGTTTTCCCCTGGTTGTTCCGTGTTTTGCCATCTACCTCTACCTCTGCCTCTAGTGTGCCTTCCACTTCTACCTCTATTTCTACCTCTGTACCGACCTCTCTGTTCTTTATCTGCAAAACTTACATGTTTCTCTTCCTCGACTGCTGCTGCTTTGTAAGCTGAGGACCGGTCACGCTTAGGACAATCGTAGGACATGTGACCTTCTTTGCCACAATGGTAACATGTCCCGCGATGCCTATCATAGCCGTTCCTGCTGGTACTTCTGTCATAACTACCTCTACTCGGGCTTCTATCATAACTACCCCTACTTGGGCTTCTATTGTGGTCTCTATTCTGATATCTGTCCCTATCTCGACTCCTATCTCTGGATCGATTATCCGCACTACTTACCTTGCGCCTCTGGTTATCTACTGACCTGTACTCAGTTCTGTTGCTAGTACTGTTCCTCTGAACTACATACTTGCTACCTCCTCTAGCTTCTGCAAAGTAATCTGCCTGAACCGCCATCTGATCTATCGAGTCAAATGTTTTCTCTTTGAGAAATAAGTAGAGCTCACGACTGCATATACTTAACATCTGATCTCTGATCAGGTAGTCTAATACTCCTTCATATGTTCTATTCACCTTACCTAACTCAAACCATCTATCTAAATAGTTCTTTGACCGACTGACATATTGCACAAATGATTCACTGTGATCAGGTTTGGTGTTTTTGAACATGCGTCTGAACCCATCTTCCGTTAGATCAAAACATTTCAACAATGCGGATTTCAACTTATCATAGTCAAGAGCATCATCAATAGGTAGTCTAGAATATACATCTAATGCCTTGCCCTTCAATAACGCACTCAAGTGTAGTGACCACTTATCTCTTCCCCACCTTTGAATTGCTGCGTACCTCTCAAATCTAGCTAAGTAGCTATCCATGTTGTCATTATTCTGATCAAAATGTGGCAGCTTCGGACCGAATGCTCTGCCATAGTCCCTATCATGTCTATCTTCATCTACTACTTCTCCCCTTTCTACTTTTGCCATTTCTACCTGATGCTTAGTGTCTAGTTCTCGCAATTTGAATTCTAGAGCTAACTGTGCTTCATTGGCATCTAATCTATCTTTCCCCATCTGTCGCTCAACTTCCTTAGCTAACTGCTCAGCATCTAACCTATCTTTCTCAGCCTGTCGCTCAACCTCCTTAGCTAACTGCTCAGCATCTAACCTATCTTTCTCCATCTGTCGCTCAACTTCTTTAGCCAACCGCTCAGCATCTAACCTATCTTTCTCAGCTGCCTGCCTAGCCTCTAGTCTTTCCTGTCTTTCTCTCTCCTGCTCTTCCTTTACAAAGGCCCTTAACTCTGAATCTGCTAGCCCTAAGCTTTTGCCTATGTCCATTAGCTCCTTAATGGACGACATTCTCACTCTCAACTCAACCTCGGATTATCGATTTCACGCTTTACCCGACGGTACACAAGGTCTCTAGCACTCAAATCACTTGGTGATTTGTGCGAGTCTCTTGCTTCACGTCTATAAGGTTAAGGTAAATCAATCCGGTCTCTACTCCTAACGACGGTATAAGTTTCTCAATCGGGTAAGTCAATCCGGTATATGTATGGTATAATGTATGGTATATTTACAATTCCCCCTCTATGGTACTGGACACAAATATTGGGGGACTGGTTATAGACACCTGCAGGATATAGTATTGTTCATACACAATATAATAGTGGTAGTAATCTCGCCTCAGATGCAGAAGTGTCTAGTGCTAACCTAGAACACCCGCTGTGCCATCATCACAGGGAGGTACTATTCAACAAATCCAAAGTTACAATGACCCTTACATCCACTATCTCACCAGATCGTCTCAACTCTATACTTCTGTACCTAGGTAGTCAAATCATGTATGTGGTGATGTATTAGTGCCTAAGTGTTGGAGTGCATCTTACATTAACTCCCAAGGCAAACAAATACAAAATTGAATTTTGACGACGCTAGGGGTACAGCTATTCTAGCCTCCTTACTTCAACTGCTTTGAAGAAACTGATTATAAAAAGAGGAAACAAAACCCCACTTCTGACACCATTGTCAAGGTCATTACCAAGGTCAGGATGATCGAGACAAATTGTCTCCCCCAATTATCATAAGAACCAAGTATACTTCAATTGTTATGACGTTATGGCCAATATAGCTTGATCTGACGAACGAAAGTGGTAACAATGCAGTTGAAGTGTAAGGGATAGGCCAGAGTAGATAAGTACACGTAGTCACTTAATCACTTATAATGTACACTATATTACATGGGGAACACACAGGAATACATGATACATTGATATGCGAACATCACTTGTACTGTGCATGATACTATTCAATTACTACAAGGTTGTAGCCAATCGACTGTTATACTTTAACGCAACTTAAAAGCTATAGACGAATAAACTCGGTATGTGGTATCTCAATGGTCCCGTAGTGGACAATAGTATGAATGCACAAGTACTTTGATGATCGCTAATCAAAGTGAAATAACATACAAGTATAACATGGCATAACGAACATTGGAGGACAAAATGACAATCATCTGAGCTACCCCAGTGCTGGCGTATCTCAATAGATAGTGTAACCTCTGAGTATCACGGTCCCAAGGTCTGCCTCACCCGCAATATGAGGTCTAGTCAACAATATGGCTATAATCCAACTTTCAAGTGGATTAATCCATAAACAATATATGTAGTCTTACTACAATCCTTTTAGCCATGATATGCCATGATAGGAGTATTACCATACACTATCAAAGTATACATATGTATTGCCTATGCAATATATTTCCAAAGTATGAATGTCAAAGTCAAAGCCGGATGTGGTTACATCACATGATAGTCAATAACGATAATGTTCCGGAAGCTGGTTCCCGGAAGTAAAGTTCCACAGGTAGTATTATCTCCGGAAATGGTGGACCAGATGTAAAGTTCCTATGGTATCACTCGACTGTAGCAACCCGGATGTGGTAGACCGGATGTAAAGTATCCATGGTGAATCAATGGGTTGTAATACCGGAAGTGGTAGACTGGATGTAAAGTTCCGATATAATACAAAATGGCGATTATCACGTTGGCTAAGACGCCGGGAAAAGTTTCACTTAGGTGACATTCAACTCGGTGGTAGTATAATGATATGATATGTGTGTATGGCGTTTCACTTCACTAATCTATGGCTGTGACTGTCTGCTGTACGCGAGGTAGCTATCACACACTGCTCTATACAGGCCTGTACCCGGAGCTGCTACACACACTGCGCCAGACAGACGTACGGACACTCGGACGACCCGATACTCTGCACTGACTGGGGTCTGCCCTCAAACGAGTGGACCAAAACGTCCAATGTGGCTCGCTGGAGCGTTCTCAAGAGGCAAAATCCTCCGTGTCACTGGTGAATACAGTACTAGTCTTCTGTAACCAGAATATATGTGTCCCCTTATTACACGCACATTGCACATGGCAAATGTACATGCCAAACCACAGGTGTGCAAAAACCACAGGTGTGTGAAACCACAGGTATGTGGAATCACAGGGATGTGAAACCAATAATACGCACAACAATACAACACAGTACCACACACCACAAACATACAATTATACGGATTCCAGAATGTACAAGAATGCACGTGTCACGCGACAGTACAAACCCCCCTTTTTGAGCCAACAAGATTTTTTGAAACTAAAAATGGCAAAAATAGAAAATTAATTTTGCTCATATCTCGATTTGTGAGACTCTTATACCGGTACATGTAGGTTAAATTTCATCATCGAATAATTGAATTACTTTTTCTGTTTTATATATGATATTTGTTTTTAACCCCCCTACTGAAAAGCTGGCAACGCCCCAGTTACCATAATATCCCCCTTAACCCTGGGCCAGATAGGTGTAGACTTCGCCTTGAAGGTACTGAACTGGGACGCGGACACCACAGTACGACTACAGCTCTGGGATATAGCAGGTAGGGAAAATCTCACAAACTTTGCCCGCAGTAGACAGAGCTCCAGATAAGTTTTGTATCTAAAGAGTATTATACCCCCATGTTTCAAATTCGATGCGTATTTTACAAATGTATTATTGATTTTCTTCTTTATTCAATAGGGAACAAATAATAAAACATAAAACAAATTTAAAAATTCACTTATTTGAGCTGCAAAAAGCTGCAAAATGCCAATTGAAAACATCCCATTTCCCCACCCAGCTGTTGTCATATTGTACAGTGCGACAATTGTAACCCACAACATTTAAAATACCCTTTTACATGTATGTAATTATCAAGCCCGCTTGCAGACAGCGCGATATAGTCGGCACATTGGCGTATGTCCGTATGTGCGTGCATCTGAGTTAAAGTTTTTGGTTAAAGTTCTTCGGTATACTATCAAAGCTTCTCTTCTATTTTTCTTATTCCCCATTTAAAATATATGTTGTGACCTCTCATTTTCGACAAGACAGTTCAAATGGTGGTCACAATATATACTTCTTGGATTAAATGTGAAAAATGTTTATATTGTTTATCCCGAGTTTGCAATGTTTACAGGGCAGGAGAGGTTTGGCAATATGACCAGAGTATACTACAAGGAAGCTGTCGGTGCATTTATTGTGTTTGACCTTACACGAGCATCCACATATGATGCCGTGACCAAGTGGAAAAATGACCTTGACCTTAAAGTTCAGTTACCAGATGGTAAACCAGTCCCATGTGTTCTTCTAGCAAATAAAGTAAGTATGGCATTCACCCTTGATGTCAGTAACTGGTATGAACTCTTCCGTGTTTGTTTCAGAATATTCCATTAGTTCGAAAAGTGGTAATATCAAAGTCATTTGTGGCTGTGACTGGAGAAATGGGGCTTATGGAACCGAGTGTTATTGTAACCAGTGTAGCTCCTGATCAAGTAGCACACGCCTATAGCCTGACTATGATATATATTGCTTGTTAGAAGCATGATTGGTGTTTCATTGATAGAATAGCGAACAGCGCAGATCCTGATCAGCATGCACAGGCTGATCTGGATCTAAACTGGATGCATAACCCTTAAGGTTCCTCCAGTCACAGCCACATTTGACCTCAACAGAGAGACCACATAGAATGACAATATGACTGATGACAACTACGTATATGAAGTTTCTGCGAACCTCGGAATTCCTATGTGTTTCCTAGCCTTGCCTGATAAACTTGATATCAAAGAATACAAGCCTGGTATTCTCTATATGTGACTGTGACTGGGGATTATTGTTTCCTTTGCAACCCGTGCAGATGCAGACCAGCCTGATCAGGGCCTGCACTGTTCGGTATTCAGTCAATGAAACACCCATAATTCTTCTAATAGTTTTGATCAGTAGCCAATTTCATCAAAATTGAAAAGTATACTTATCTAGCAAAGTATACTTTGAGGAAGAAATTTTCAATTTTAGGATAAATTTATTATTTTTCATTATACTGAATTTATTACCGTACATTATCACAGCCATTTTGGCTGTGATAATGTAATACATTCAGTATAATAATTCTGCATACTTTTAATCATCAAATATATGCAGTTGTTAGTTCTATATGAAATAATGCATTTCAGGAAAAATAAATTACTCCCTCAAAGTATACTTTGCTAGAAAAGTATACTTTGCAATGTTGGTGAAATAGGCTACAGGCACTAGAAGATCAGAAGGTTGAATATCTGCAAAATCTATAAGCCCCATTTCGTCAGTCACAACCACATATATGTTACATTTGATAGCCATTTATGTTTGTTAGAAACATGTTTCATTCATGGAATGGTGAGCAGTGTAGCCCCAGATCAGACTGTGCGGATGCACAGGCTGATCTGGGGCTACACTGGTTCGCAAAATCCATAAGCCCCATTTCTCCAGTCACAATGACAGCCACATTTCAGTGTGACCAGCCAAAGGAAGGACTTATGAACAACACAACACAGATCGATACATTCTGTGAGGAGAGAGGTTTCATTGGCTGGTTTGAGACGTCCGCGAAGGAAAACATCAACATCGACGAAGCTGCGAGGTATTTAGTTACACAGGTATACACAATCATTTTATTTCTACAAATGGATTACTAATATGGTCTAAATTATTTTATTACACTCTTGCGACTTATTTGCACGTGTTTCGCTGTGAGTGAAAACCCATAATCAACTCCTTACAAATAATACACCGTGAAGAGAACACCCGTAATTGCGCGCCTGTTTGCTTGGAAACCACTAGCTACCATGCAAAATGTTTAATTTTTATTACAGTCCAAGTTATTTGAAAATTTGGAAAGGGTCTCGACTAATCTAGAATGTGATTGAACACATTCCAAATGTGCACTCAAATATATCTGGTTCATAGAAACAGCTGCGTAATTTGGATTTCAAAAAGTTTACAGGACGTCACATTTGACATCACACAACGTAACGTTGAAACGTTGGAAAACACGTCATTGTATAACTATTCATGCGCACATCACAATTTATTGATTATAATCTCAAAAATATACTAAATGTGCATATATATCCGCTGTGGAAGTGTAATAAATAGGATATTCCATCGTACATGTTTGAATAGCGGAAATAATACACTCCTGTCCGTCGCGTCCGTGCAAGCAACTCGTTCGCCACTCACTCATTGCTTACGCGGAAGCCGACGCACACTCGTGTATTATTTCCCGCTATTCAAAATGTACGATGGAATATCCTCTTTCTTTAATTGATCCACAGTACATTTTTATGCTCCCTGAAAATATTTTGGGGGAGGCGGGGGGGGGGGGGGGGGTGCAAGTTGTGCAAATTGTTCACTGTGTTGGATAAAATGTGTGTTCTATTCAAACTGCTTGCTTACTTCTTCAGCACAAATTGGTGCTTCTTCAGCACAAATTGGTGCTTCTTCAGCACAAATTCAACCTTTTTAGACCATTTTACGCAAATTGATAGACTATGTCAGTACGAGTATTATAAAATCCCACTTTTGAAAATCAGTGCTTATTCAAAAGTAATTGTGTAAACACATAAATATGCGGCTAGAACTGATATTCTTCTGTAGCCTATTTCACCAACATGGGAAAGTATACTTATCTAGCAAAGTATACTTTGAGGGTGAAATTTTAAGGATACATTTATTAATTTTTATTATACTGAATTTATTACATTATCACAGCCATTTTGGCTGTGATAATGTAATAAATTCAGTATAATAATTCTGCATACTATTAATCATCAAATATATGCAGTCGTTAGTTCTATATGAAATAATGCATTTTGGGAAAAATAAATGATTACTCCCTCACAGTATACTTTGCTAGATAAGTATACTTTGCAATTTTGATGAAATCGGCTACTGGTATTATTTATCGATAGGCCGTGGACTACAATACCGGAGGTTGAGATTCCATCCCACTGGTCAGTCGGATGAGACTTTAAACTGTGGTCCTCAGCTGTTACTGAGACATTAAACCCATTCACTTTCACTTTTCTTCAGGTATTAACTAATGATAAAGCCATGAAGTTGGACGAAGCAACGGATGATGGGAAAATCACGTTAGATGGCGAGACCAGGCTAGAATCAAAGAAGCCGAGTGGATGTTGCTGATAGTTCCTTAACATTGGGCCGCCCGCTGAGAATAGGGACGTTAAGTCATTGGAAACTTTCTATATCCTTATCATATGGTGGCTCGTTAGGGACATTTCGTTTCTTCATGGCGATGGAACGAAGATTAGCGTGGCCAAGAAATGAAAAATAAAGTTTAATTAAAACTTCGTCCTTTCGCCACACTATCATTATCGTCTTTTCGCCCTGAAAGAATGATTATTGTCGCCCTATAAAAGAGCTCCAGATAAGCTGCATATTTGCTTAAATACCCAATTAAAATTGCCAAACACCCAATTGAAATCAGAAGTAGCGAGTATCAAAAAGCAATACAAGATTTATGATACCTTTTCATGCTGCAGAAAACAATAAACAGACCACAAATATAGCATATATTACATATTTTCCATGAAAACACATCTTCGTATTTCATTAGAATTGTCTCCAAGGAGACAATTCTAATGAAATGCCAAGACATGTTTTCATTTCGAAGCAAACTATTCATTAATTGCGGTCAGTTGATGTGCAAACAGTTGTGTGATTTTATTTTACCCAATTACAATTTTGAAATACCCAATTGCTTCAGAAATGATGGAGTGACAATACTCAATTACTAATTCCTTATCTGGAGCCCTGCTATAAGGTCAATAATTTGCGCCACGTAAATTTACACCTCGCAAATTAGCGCCCCTTAATCTTTGTTTCTTCGTTTCGTCACCACGCTGTTACACAGTGTATGTGGTGTCCATCATTCTACAACATTGATATTACCTGATTACGTTCTACTAATTTTGCCAACAATAGTAAGTTTTTAGAGGTTGATTGGCAAACAGTGTAGACCCTGATCAGACTGCGCGGATGCGCAGGCTGATCTGGGGCTACGCTGGTTGCA
Source organism: Conchocele bisecta (assembly GCA_029237695.1). Lineage (NCBI taxonomy): Eukaryota > Metazoa > Mollusca > Bivalvia > Lucinida > Thyasiridae > Conchocele > Conchocele bisecta. The sequence goes on from CM055266.1 coordinate 30,828,702, forward strand.
AATTTCATAAGGTCTCTTTTCTTTGTCGGGGCCTCAAATGTGTAGACCAGGGGTTTTATCCCATTGTGTCAAAGTGTCATGTTGTTTATTTCTTCATAAAACTACAAATGTATATATTGTGACCATCATCTGAACCGTCTTCTCAAGACGATTCAAATGAATGGTCACATCATATACTTTCGATGGGAAATAAGGAAATTATGGGGGGAGGAAAAATATTTTTTAGCTAGGCAATTCGAAGAATATGGAGAACTTGTGTTATCACCTACGTTGATGTAATTATCGTGTCCATCTAGGTTAAAGTTGTTGGTCAAAATTGCAGGCCTCGATATCCACTCGTCCGCTCATAGTGGCGAGTGAATATTCGATCTGGATGAGTGGTAATTTGAAGAGACAGTGCAGCATAAGCATTAAACATAGGAATGTATGAAATGAAATGCAATCTTGACAAATGAAAAATGAAGAATTTGTTGATTCCTGCATTGTCTTCATTTATACACTATTACCAGATTACTCGATTGACTATTACCTAAACTTGCAGGAAGATCATCATTATGCTGTAACTTGTATTGTCCTTCCTTTATCAGTTATCTGAAATACTCAATAACCCCACTCCATCCCTCTGACCCACCAATCCCCACATCATGCAACTGTATATAGAAAACATGAAATATCTTATTAAGCTAACATAGCACCGGTACTATCATACATGTATATATTACAAAACCACATATCTAACATATTTGGCTCCTCATTGGGGGCTACCTGCTATTTGGTGTTGTGCTTCATCAGACTCGCATGTGCCAGACCAGATTTCTCTGAGCAAGAGGTGAGACGTATGCAGTAGCTATTCTCTTGCACGACTATGGCGGAGTGAATGTGTAGAGCTAATAACTCGCGTGAAACGACTAGAGGGTGACGAGTTGAGTGAAATACTAGAAAGAGGTGAGTCAGAGAGCTACGACTAGAAAGAGCTGAGTTGAGTTAACAACTAAGATGTGCATCAAGTGGACGACTAGAAAGATCTGAGTTGAGTTAACAACTCGAATGCGAGTCAAGCGTACTGGCGAGTCGAGCGTACCGACTATAAAGAGGTGAGTCGTCGAAATTAGTCGAGCGTACCGACTGGCGAGTCGAGCGTACCGACTATAGGAATGTGGTGCAGGGTAGTCGAGCGTAACCGACTGGCGAGTCGAGCGTACTCGGACTATAGAGAGGTGGGTCGTCCAGGGCAGTCGAGTGTACCGACTGGCGAGCCGATAATGAGGTGAGACGAGCGTACAGAATGTCGTGTCGAGCGTACGTACTGGGACGAGCGCTTCAGGCGAGTGAATGATGTATCAACAAGTCTGGCAAATGTTTCAACTGATGCCGCACATAAATGTACATATGAATTAATTTATCGAAAAGGGGGCAAAATAGTCCAAAACGAATTGATATTTTTGTTTAAACTAAAAATAGCAATGAGTGCCCCCAAGAGGAGAAATTAATCAGGTATGCGTGTACTCATAACAAACTTAATTAATAGTTTGTTGTACCCAACAAGAACATGTAGACAAATATGACATCTGTGTGTAACCTGCTGTTAAATAAAGTGCACAAACTATCACATCCACAGTATTGTTTACCTTGTACGAAGTCAATGACACATCCGGGCCTGTGCAGCTTGTATAGCACTGTGTGCAACTCTGATGTACCTGGTATAGCATGATGAAGACCATCGACCGAGAGTTTGTATCATGTGATCTTCAATGTTAGCTTTTGCTGCACTGCTTGCAGCACCAATCCGAAATGAATGGCCACTATATTTATTCTCGTCATAACCGAGTCTGCATAAAACTTGCTTCACATAATAAAGAAACTTAGTCCTAGTGAACGGTTTGCCATCCACGTCTATGAATAGTGGCGAGATATCATAACAAAACGCAGTAGATGTAAGCTGCTCTCTGCGTAGGCACAAATAATGTTCCATCAAATACACTGGACAGCATTAATGGAGTTATTTCTGTATATCGGTATATCAACGCCTACACTGAACGGATCAGTCTTGGAAGTAGGTAGCGTAAGACAAAACATAGAATGATCTGTCAAGAACGACACATCCTGACATTTCAAATATGAATAAACATCATCATTCCGAGCTTTAACAGTGAACTCACCGCAGCGAAGAAAGCCGAAATAGGCTAATGAACACATACATTGTAACGTCAAATCTAAGTTTGGGTAAAAACTCCCGCATGTAATAAGTCACACATCTGCTTCAGAATTGAAAAAGTTATAGGCAGTCTCAACCTCGTCTTCGAACCTTGACTACGTTTAACACCACGTAGAACACATTGTAGTCTATCCATGGAAGACATAGGATTGCTCATGCCTGCTTGCAGATAGTGAAAATGAATACCTGCCAGATATAGTTTAATAGTAGCCAGCTGCAGCTGCAGTGACTTGTAACAGAATGTCACAAATAAATGAGAACATCCTCCGTTAGAATGGGTAACGTACCTGGACGCGTAATACAACCGGACATTGTTAGAAACTGCGTGAAACACTGCATGCCTGTCTGATAGGCTGATTTAGTATTTGGAGCAATAGATGCTGACCAAAGATTTGTGACTTCCAGGTCTAATTCAGCTGCAGCTTGGAAACCGAAAGGCACCGCTCTGGAACAGTGTCTGCCTCTGGTGCAAGACGTCTGAACTGCAACATGTTAAAACGTGATAACGCGTCAGCAATAACATTTGATTTACCGGCTATATGTCTTGCGATAATAACAAACTGACCTTTTGCCGCGCACCAGATCAACCTACGAACAAACTTTTGAATGAATGGAATCTTAGATCGACCCTTATTGATGATGTCCACAGTGGCTGAATTGTCACAATTCACCACAATTCTCTTCTTTGTCCATTTTTCACCCCACAGCACGGCTGCCATGACTATCGGATAGAGTTCATACAGAGCCATAGATGCCACGACTTCCGATGAAATAAAAGCAGGAAATTCCCCTTGAAACCACTTCCCACAGTAATACCCTGCATATGCTCGAGGTGTAGCATCCGTGAAAAACTGCATATCATCAGCCATTGTAAGTTCATCATTCATGAACATTGAAATACCGTTCCATTCATGAAGAAATTTAGACCACATACTAATGTCTAATCTACAGTCTGTCGTGATTTTAACATAATGGTGCAATTTACTGACAGAAGAAGACAGCGATATCAAGTATGACACAAATGCACGACCTGGATAAATCACGCGGCATGCAAAATTGAGATGTCCTAGAAGGCTTAATAATTCCCTCTTTGTACATGATTTCCTCTTTGAGAATGTTTGTAACAAATTTGCGATTCTCTGCACTTTCTCTAGCGGCAACCGTGCCTCCATCTTCACACTGTCTAATATAATTCCTAAGTACTCAATAACCGTAACTGGCCCCATAGTTTTTGTGGGTGGTGATAACGGTAGACCAAGTTTCTCAAATACCAACCGCAAAATATACATAGTATGATTGGCATCATCGGATGGAGAATTGATTGTGAGAAAATCGTCCAGCAAATGTAAACAATGACTGATTCCATAATTGTTTTGCAGGATCCAACAAATAACTTGAGACAAACAATCAAAAATTTTAGGACTAGATCGACTGCCAAACACTAATCTGGTGTAGAAGTAATATTTATTGTTCCACTTGATACCCTGAAAGGGCCACAACACCCTCTTGACAGGAACCTGTTTAAAGGCATCTTGAATGTCAGCTTTACAATATCTACTCCCCTTTCCCAAGTTATTCTAATCGCATGGTCAATGGTGACATATGTCAAGGAGTATTCGTCCCTATCAATAAGGTCATTTAAACTGGGATGTAATAAATTATCATGAGGTGCTGAGAAGTCCACAATTAACCTCTTTTTCCCAGAGTACTTCCCCTCAGCAATGCCAATTGGGCTGATACGATAATGTAGATATGGAATGCTATCAAAAGGGCCGATCAAATATCCTTTAACTAATTCTGACTGAATCAACTGTGAAGTAATGTCAGGCTGTTTAATTGCAGACAACAAGTTTTTACACTCATACGGTAATGCAGGTAAATGCTTAAAACCAGTCTCAAATCCCTCTGAAAATCCGTCAATTAAAATAGTTAGTGAAGTTCTTATCTGGATGATGCTGCAACTCAAACCTCAATTTTATAACATTTATAGGGCTGTTCCTAGGCACTATCTCAGGCTCGGTATTTTCTGTCCCTGGCCCCGCCAGTTTTTTTGAATTCTGACAATTCATTTTAGAGTGATCACTGTTTACATACTAAACACAAATGAATATGTCTGCATTGAGACGCATGGCAACCACGCATAGTGTTAAAATTGTTACAAATCTCGTTTCCATTGTGAATCACTCGTGTGCGACCCAAAAGATCTTTGGTGGAATTTGCACGGTTGGCAAAACTACCAGCAGTCGTGGTAACTCTACTGGCCTTATTGTACGGTTCCATTGTACTACCAGAGAAAGCATGGGTTTGTGACGGACAGAACTGCGACATGTGCAGTGTGCTACCACACTCGGAGCAACAATTAGCCTTGTAATTTGAAAATATGGAACAAAACAACCTATTATTCCTAACTGACCAGTCTATTTTCACGCCATGGAAGCGGAGATGTGCCGCAGCCTGTGCCGAGAGAAATTTGTGGTACTCATAAAAGCCGCGACCCCCATACCTGGATGCCATGTCAATTATATCGCGCTCATACAGATCTAATTCTGGTCGCCTATTAGGATGCACCTGGCACATGATGTTTTTATAGACGGCGAATGCCTGAATGAATTGTGGCAAACTTAATTCTGTGTTTAAGCGAACGTCCGGTTTCTGGTTACCACCGGGTACCGAGTCCGACTGACAATTGTAATACGGTATCAACAATGAGGCCAAATTCACGTCTTTACCTTCCTGAATGTTTCGTTTGACACTAGGATGAACTGTTTCTACGAAAGGCAATGCCTCAGCAGTGTACCCGTATGTGGACCGAGCATTTTCTAAGTTTATGGAACTGACATTGTTGTTGTTGTTGTTGTTGTTGTAGTACTGTTCGTGAATAAGTTACCTTCCATGAATGACGCACCTGCTAACACTGGCTGGCCAGACACGGATGGTAACTCAGGTGCGACATGAGAATGAATGTGTGCGGATGTCGAATTAGTTTGCACATTTTGCTGTATAAGTATATCCATGTTATCGGTAAGTTTCGCGACGGTCTGCTGTAAAGCAGACACACTGGCATGCAGATCTGCGATGTTGCTGTCGCCCGGAGATTCCCGAAGTCTAGTTTCGGTTTCACTGCGCTGTACTGTGTGCGATTGCGCATGCTCAGATAAAGCGACACCGCGACCATGGTTACTGCCTCTGTGCGATGTCTGCGCAACCGACTGCGCAATGACGTCATCTGTTGATATAACCGCAGCGCGCTGGTTAGAGGTTATGGCTGTTGATATAACCGCACTGCTTGTTGATCTTGAATTTGATGTCGTCCGCCGACCGATATAGGTGAACTAAACGACATTTTTTCTGTCGAAGGCCTGGGGATATTCCCAGTTGCCGTAGTTCAGATTTTAACTTCTGCACGCTCCAGTTTTCGGGAAGTGACATGTCGTAAGGTGGATCTACCTCCACCGAGATATTAGATTGCGGAATCTCAACCCGATCCAATGTCACGTCCGCAGATTTGCGCTTCCGACTGTTCGAACTGGCTCGCACATCCATTTTTGTGGCAAATTGTACACACTTGGTTCCAATTAAATGCGTGAAATGTTGCAACAAAGGAATATATCCGTAGAAATGGGAAACACTTTTGTCGTCTAGTAGATATCAAATCTGGATGTCTAAGCCTTTCACACAGCATAAATCGAATAATTCTCGATCATTAAATTATAACGATATCCATTCAGCATTCACAATAATAATAATTCCTAGATCACATGGTCTATATTAAAATGATAAATCTAATAATGAGTAATTATCCAAGTCAGAAGTATTCCAGCCAGTCGCTATTATATAATTATGTCAAGAATCCTCAGAAACATCCACGCTGACTACGCATTGTGCAAAACTGAATTCCCGGGACAGCGGATGTCACTCACTGCTCCCGCGACCTTTGAACTATATAATTTAACCAATAATTCCATTGTCAAAATTAGCATATCTAAAATGATCATGCACTCTCGCTAGCTGGGACACTGACCTACATGTAGATCAGGCCTGCCACCACAAAACCACATCTGTCAAAACTGGGAGAACTGCATGACAGTCTCCAATAATATTATAGTGTATAAACTATAATTAAAAATTATCATTTACTTAAAAACGTGAGTTTACTACATTTGGAAACGACTGCCATTAGTGAAGCTATGCTGTACTCGGACAACTCGTGTTTGTATCCTGTAGTGATACCCAGACTGTGTTACTATCTGTTTCACAAAACCTGTCCAAATTTTACGGCTATATAAATAATACAAAAACAATATTTTTGAGAATATTAAGTTATAGAAAAATTTAAAAATGAGCCTTCTTTTTATTTCGTGAGATTTGGTCAAATATTGATTTTATGACGAAAAATGAGTTCTCTATTGGAATTTAACATGGGAAAAAAAAGATGGAGAACCTGGAGGAGGAGTCGAAAAACAAAAACAAATTGGAAATTGATTCTGAAACCTGGCTAGATAGCTTGGAAATGATCTAGCTAAGAAAACAAAAGTTACATTGTGAAAATCGGTCCACTATTTCTGAAATTAGAAAAATTTCCCCATGTTCAATCCCCATAGACATCTTCACGCTCATTCTTAAATTTTGCTATAACTTAATATTATCGAAAAAAATAATTGTTTTTGCATTGTTTATATAGCCGTAAAATTTGGGCAGGTTTCGTGAAACAGACAGTAGGTCTTCTGTGAGCCAATCATTGTATCGCCCGTGTTCAGCCAATCACACAGTTCAAGTTGTAGTTCATTGTATTCAGATTATGTAACTTCCGTGCAGGCAGTGAAATGTGAGGTGTCGAGAACAAAAATATCTAACCAACAACCAAATGTTAAATTTCTAAAATCGGTTCACATATTATTAAATTATTTTTAAAAATGTACTTTTAGATCCATTAATTTTAGAATGTTTTGATTCATACAACTTTTTTGTTTTCAGAAGAAAATCAATATTGCAGGGAGGTAGACTGTTATGAAAAATTATGAAAAAATAGTTGAGTTCTGATGTTTTCAGTATTTTGAAAATTCCACACAAGATGTTGACAATTGTTTATGTTGTATCACATATGAGCCGTGTCATGCGAAAACGTACCTTATGGCGAAAATGACGTTATCGAGTAAATGACGTCGGAAACGTCGCTTCCATTTGCGCTTTTGACATAGCTGACGTCGATGTTGACAGCTGGTAATGACAAACAATACACGTGTATTATCATATGCTAGTCGGTGTACCATTAGCGAAACAAACCAATTTGATGTAAACCATTAATTTATTATTTTACCATTTTATGCCCAAATATAAATGTACGTTTTGTCGTCTGCTGTTTTTCATTTTTGCCTTAAATCTTAATAAAAAACTGTTTTGACAGCACATTAGAATCATCTCCAGTGGAGACGATTCTCATGCGCTTTCAAAACAGGTTTTTGGCGAGAAATATTGAAAATAAAACATTTCCGGCAGACAACAAAAGTTAATTCAGCATTGTAAGATAAATGATCAGAAACAAGTAATTTCCGTAGCATGTGAGCAGGTTGTGTCAGCAGCCCGGTTTGTGTATCGACCCGATAAATAATGTTTTTCCCGATAATATCACGTAAACCCATTTGATCCAACGGCCAAGAGAATACCTGCCATCTCATGCTAGAGACATACATGTACATGTATTGTAACACACAATTGTCTATGAGCCAATCTGTCATCTATACAATCCATTTTAAGGAATATATGAAGAAATGCTGTGATACCTTTTAACGAACGACACGGTAAATTCTGATAAATTCATTTAAATCTGCATGTGCACTGCAAGTTTCCACGTTTGACCATTTACGGAAAATATTTCCATAATTTTCAGCGCGCATCTGACATGTAACGATTTATCTTCCATCTGAATATTTTCACATACATGTACATGTATATGTGCAGTTCTCTATTGCTTCACATGTTCACCTCTACATGGTACATGTATATGTGCAGTTCTCTATTGCTTCACATGTTCACCTCTACATGGTACATGTATATGTGCAGTTCTCTATTGCTTCACATGTTCACCTCTACATGGTACATGTATGTTATAGGTTACATGTATCATACATCTTTACGCAAACGCGTCTTATTTGGAATTAATAAATCACTGAACTACTTTCGGCAAGGGAGATAATCAATATCACGCGAACTATTTTCATACGAGCCAAGCGGATTGTTCTGTTTATGATTAGTATATATAGTTTTAAGCTATCTCCTGTGATATATAATGATACATTACTTTGTTATGTTATGGGTACTAATACATGTTGTTTCAATAGCGTATCTCTGTAACGGTATTGTTGTAGATGGAGTTGCAAATAATTTAATAATTATTACGTTCAAATGGTGGCGTAATACTGATAGCACTTCTGTATAACTGTATTGTCATAAATGGCGCAACAGTCGTGAGGTTAAGGTCGCCGACTTCAATGATTTAATTACCGATTCCCGAAAGGGTCGGGGGTTCAAACCTCGACGTGGTATAAAAAAAAATTTCTCCATATATATTATTTTTGTGATTTTAATATTTTTTAATATTTTCACAATTTTATGATTTTAATAAAAATACCTATAAATTGATAGAAACTTACCAACAATTAAAGTGTCTGTCTTTAAGTAATATATACACAGACATTTGTTACTGATGTTTTAAGTTTAAGTAATATACACAGACAGTTTGTTACTGTTTTTTTAAGTTTGAGGTACTGTCTATACTGTCTATACCATATAATGTTTTACTGTCCCAAAATCTTTTTTTTTTGGCTGTCACAATTAATTAATTTTCGGACAACAAACATTTTTTTATGAATTTGAAATAATTATTGTCCTCCATCTGCTCACAACACTGTTCGAACTGCGCCTGTGGCTACCACGACCAGAATTCACTGGCCGCAAACACAGTAGCCATCGGCGTCTATTTATTAAATTATTATTTTGTATTTTATTTGAATTCCGCGTGAACGCTGCATTTTGTGTCAACACCATTTACAGAAAATATTGGTGATTTTCTAAACGAATACCGGAGAAATGCGGCTATATATTGTCAATTTTCAACACCATTTACGGAAAAAAATTACTGATTTTTTAAAACAATATCGGCACAACTAAATACGGTGATAGAATTTTTGTCAACTTTTCAACACCATTTCCGGAAAATATTACTGATTTTCTAAAAACAATATCGGCGAAGGTGTACTGAACTACTCTTTATTTTAAATAACCAGCCATCTAATAGATCTGTGTATAATCGAGAGTATATCGTTAATTGTCATGTTGTCTCCGACAGTGAGGTGTTGCGGCACACATCAAAACGACACGTCAATTTCAAAACATTGCCTAAGGGTCACAGCTGTGTGGTGTCATCAGATCAACACCTCGTCACACACAACTACGCATTATCGATTTTTTCCCCACACAAAGCGACGTGTATTTACAACTAGATCTGTGTAATGTGTCGGGTGTAGCCAAAGACCATACATAAATTCGTAATTAGTCAATCGATTTCCTTAAATTACGTCCGCATGTTGACAGATATTTCAGAGCAGACGTCATCGTAATTTGCCGTTATTTATTTCCAAAATTAACCATATATTCTGTAAATGGCGTTGAAAGTTGACAATAAATTAAGACCAGATCAGTACGTTAAATCGCTATCGACGACAACTGACGATCCGATGAGAGAGTAATACCGTTTACACGTATCCAATGTTAAATATACATCGTTATTTTTTTATGACTTTCGTAGTTTTTACGAGAAATTCAAACCGTTTCCAATTATTGGGGAACATAATATCATGATTAGCACATCGTTTCACTAAGCGGGGGCTAACTCGGGATGGGATCACACGGGTCCTATTGTTTACACTGGATTAATGGCGGCCTCCATGAGGTCTCGGGTAAATCTTATTTTTCAATAATACGACTGTGGTTTCTTCCCTTTAGGTGATAACCATGTTCCAGCCGTTAACACTTATTTAGCAACATTACTTAATATGTAGTTAGTCTGAACATTCTGCAGAGAAATCTGAATTGGACGGAATCGAGCGTTGTTTAAACTTAGTCCGGTTCATATGCACAGGTCAAAATATGAACTGAAAATGGCGCTTTGTGTGACAGAAATCCGTACGCGGACGAATAAAAAAAATATTTTGTTATAAATATCACATACAGCGAAACAGCGGTAGCATCTACTGTTTTAATAATGTGCATACCTATTGTAATTAATGTTTAATAGTGATATACTTATGAATAATATACGATACTATGGTTTATACTCCAGCACTATGTTTTTAGGTAGGTTTGTGATTTGCCTCAATATAAAACTGGATTAATTAATACTTATATTCATGCGCTTCATGACAACATCATTACATTTAAAATATACAAATATTACTTAAAGGGGTACCGATATGATACATTTTAATAATATAAATATTGAAAATACACATTACAATCGCTTACAACATAAGTTATTGATTGAAAATAGTCACTGCATCGTGACCTATTTGACCGCATTACCTATTGCGCGGCAACCTCATCAAACCCCCTGTTTACATAGGTAACCGGGGGTTTGGTGAGGTAGGCTCGCTAATACAATGTTTGCGTAATGATGGCGTAAAACAAAAGATGACAACTTTGTTCTGAGGTACTGTGACGTCGAAAAAAAAAGCGCATTCAGTGTATGTGCTGAAAATTGGATAAATCGGTCAATTTACATCGGAATTGCATAAAACAAACATCAGTATGTTCAGAAATGTGCACTGCACCTGGAAACGTCAAAAAGGCAAGATGTCATAATTTGCCATAAGGTACCTTTTCCCACGACGCGGCTCATATAACCTCATATTTGAGAAGAAAACATTCCATTTTTTAATGTGTACCGGTATCTGAATACATGAGTTTATTGAAAATGTGTTGCGATCATCAGTAGCCGATTTCATCAAAATTGCAAAGTATACTTATCTAGCAAAGTATACTTTGAGGGAATAATTTTTCCGGAAATCCATTATTTCATATAGAACTGACGACTGCATATATTTGATGATTAAAATATGCAGAATTATTTTACTGAATTTATTACATTATCATAGCCAAAATGTTTTGATTATATAAATTTATCCTTAAATCGAAAATTTCTCCCTCAAAGTATACTTTGCTGCATAAGTATACTTTGCAATGTTGGTGAAATAGGCTACTGAGGTGGATCCATGCTTTGGGTTTAGAGTGGGCGTGGATTCTCAATTGTAAATGAGACCCACATTATCATCAACTTTCCTAAAATCTTTGGGGTAGGGCGTGTGAGGTGGGGGGGGTGGGGGGGGGGGGGGCTGTCCCAAATAGTGCTAGTGGGATCAGATAATGCTAATTCAAATAGGATCACATTATATATCAAATCAAAGGTATTAAGGAGACGATCACTCTGGAGCATTGTTTTGTCAAAGTCGGATGATTGCGTCATCCAAGATGGCTGCCGAAAGGTCATCCTTTTATTATAGATTTCAAACGTCTTTGTCATGTGAACCGCTTGGCCGATACTGGTCAGGTGAGCCATACAGGCCTCTTGTTTTAATTTGTGGCTGTGACCGCAGAAAATGGGCTTATGGGTTTTGCGACCAGTGTAGACCCAGATCAGCCTGTGCATCCGCAGTCTGATCAGGATCTGCACTGTTCGCCATTCCATCAAGGGAACACCCGCCATGCTTCTAACAAGTAATATAGATCATTATCAGGCTACAGGAGTGTGCTATGTGACAAGTAGGCTACACTGGTCACAAATCCAATAAGCCCAATTTCTCCAGTCACAGCCACAAATGAAATAAGCCTGGCAGACCATTGGATGTTGATGTTCATTTTCAGCAAATACCACAATTTTTACTCATCGCAATTCCATTTTAGAAGAATATACTCCTGTGCAATGTTTTGTATATATTTTAAAATATTGCAACATCGGGCTGTCTATGAGTGATACCCCTTGTAACATGATAGACACATATTTGGCAGTGGGTGGCAAGTGGGAGCATGCGATGGGTAATTTAACGATCGGGGTTCATTCATCCTTACCGGAAATCCGAATGGAGACCTGGTTTGGCCCTCACATACGTCTTTGGCATTTTGTATGCGACAGTTGAATCTGGTTATACCCCTTATGTGAGTATTACGATTATTCGTAATCCTATTTTAGGGGGAAGGGGCCAAGTGACTTTGGTGTGGTATGGACCTGGCACCAGGTCAAGTTATTCTAATTTCAGGGCTGAATATATTTTTCTCGATGTAAATATTCCGTTCTGATTTTGGGATTTTCCCCCAATGCAGCATGTTAAAACGGGATCCAAACCGTTTGCCCGGCCTTACATGACCTTAGCTGTTGATAGGCCATTAAACACCAATAAACAAACAATTTATCATTTTCCTATGTCATGTGGTGATACACCTCATAGATGGTCCAGCCCCGTGCAGGCACCGGGGCGGGATCAACTGATCCTGAGAATAGTGCTGCAGTAGCCATTGCTCGTCGTAAAAGGCGACTAAACTGGCTTAACGATTGGGTTCATACTTTCCGGAACCCACTATACCGGATTTGGCCCTCATGTACATTTTTGGCTTTCTTGTATGTGAGACTTGAGTCGGGCTATGCCCCATATATAAAAGTAAGATTAGCGCTAATCCTATTACATTTAGGGGATGGGATAAATGATGCTGGTGTGGCGAGGGCCTGGCACCAGATCAGGTTGTTCTAATTTCAGGACTGAATATATATTTTGATTGTAAATATTGAGTTCTGAAGTTGGGATTTACCCCCTCGGACAGGTGGATACGGGACACGACCCCGTTGACCCGTCTGCGTGTAGACTCCCTGAGGCTTGTACCTCTATGTCAGAAAAGCGGACGTTAAACCCTATTCACTCACTCACTCACTCACTCATAGATGGTCCGTGTTTTTTTATTTGTACGTTTTAGAAGATAGTACATTTGTATATGTATATATTCTCTGTATTTTCAGAGCCTAAAATGAGTGTTGTTATTAATAGTTTATGTGCTTCATAATTAATATATAATGCAGCTAGTCTGTGCTAGAAGTTGAACATTTATAATATTATAGCCAAAAGTCTGTAGGCTGTAAGATGGAACTTTTAGTAACCATTACACCAACTTCACGTTCAGACACATCTTTATTGGTGAGGGAGTCAAATTTAATCAAATTTGCTGACGTCACTTTCTCAGTTGGTACAGTTGAATCTGGTTATACCCCTTATGTCAGTATTACGATTAATCGTAATCCTATTTTAGGGGAAGCGGCCAAGTGATGTTGGTGCGGTATGGACCGGGCGCCAGGTCAGGTTATTCTAATCTCGGGGCTGAATATATTTGTTCTCGAAGTAAATATTCCGTTCTGATTTTGGGATTTCACCCCCCCCCCAATGCAGCAGGTTAAAACGGGATTGAACGCGTTTGCCCGGCCTTACATGACCTTAGCTATTGATAGGCCGTTAAATACCAATAAACAAACAAACAATAATTCGGTGGCTGGCAGATGAGAGCATGCGATGGGTTATTTAACGATCGAGATTCATCCTTACCTGTATCCCGAACGGAGACCTGGTTTGGCTCTCAAGTACGCCTTTGGCATTCTTGAATCTGGTTATAACCCTTATATGAGTAATATGATTATTCATATTCCTATTACTTTTAGGGGAAGGTGGCAAGTGATTTTGGTATGATGTGGACCTGGCATCAGGTGTGGTTATTCTAATTTCAGGGCTAATTGTTTTCAAGTTGCCATATCCGAGTCGAACCTCTCAAACAAAAAAAATATATATTAAAAAAGTCCGCCCTCCCGCATCACATTCTGCAAACCCCGTGTCTGAGAACCAAAGTACTTATTGTTTATGGCCTAGGTCGGTGCTAGGGCTGGGGGCCTTTTCACTAAACTTCTTACAACTAAAATGTTTGTAAGCGCAAATTTAGGATCGTCTGAAAATTTCAATTGATGGATTGACATATGCATATGCAGCCTATGCTCAATACATGTAAATCCAATAATTGTTTACAAGAAAACATGTTAATGTGAAATTTACAGACTATCATAATTTTGCATTTACGAACATTTTAGTCGTAGGAAGTTTAGTGAAACGCCCCCCAGGTGCTTACATCGTTTGCGAAATACTACGAGTCCTCGACATAAATGAACGAGTTTATTGTGCAAAATAAAACCACATACAATGTATATTTACTGATATTCATGTTTTTGCCGATTATCATGAATAGCTTGCTTTATCTAGTTGATACTGGTAATCAAAATATTTCCATTTTAAATATGTGGAATGCGATATTTATATTATTAACTGATATATGTGGCTGTGACTAGAGAAAGGGGCTTATGGATTTGTGACCAGTGTAGCTCCTGACCAAATTGTGGGTGGCAGGTGGGAGCATGCGATGGGTTATTTAACGATCGGGGATCATCCTTACCAGAATCCCGACCGGAGACCTGGTTTGGCCCTCACGTACGTCTTTAGCATTTTTGTATGTGACAGTTGAATCTGGTTATACCCCTTATGGGAATATTACGATTATTCCTAATATTACTTTTAGGGGAAGAGGCCAAGTGACTGTGTGTGGTATGGACCTGGCACCAGGTCAGGTTATTCTAATTTCAGGGATGACTATATTGGCACCAGCCTTAAACCTTTGAACCTGAAAGCCCGCTATAGTGGTTTATGCAAACAGTGCAGATCCATATGAGCCGGCTCATAATGAGCCGTCTCATCAGGATCTGCACTTTTTGCATGTAATTTTCATATTTCTTAGAACAAAAACACCCCCTTTTCATAAATGGACGAATCTGAAAATCATTTTGTGACCATTGGATTGGTCGGAACATTAGCATATCACAGTCCATTCCAGTTCCTTAGGGTTGAAAGGGTTAAATAACCCTAGCTATTGATAGGCCGTTAATAAACAAACAATCAAACAATAGATCAATCAAATCAATGAATCCTGATCAAATACTAGTAGCACACTCCCATGGCCTGATAACCATCTACATTGCGTGTTAGAAACGTGACTGGTATTTCATTGATGAAATTGCGAACGGTGCGGAACCTGATCAGACAATGCAGATGCACAGCTTTGTCTGGATTTACAATAGTAAAACCCATAAGCCCCATTTCTCCAGTCACAGCGACATATCAGGCGCGTAGCTGTATTAAGGCACGGCCTGCAGACTTTTCGAGAAAGGTGTTTTGAAATGTGCCAGAGTGCATCATTTACCTTCTAGTTTCGATTTTTTTTTATGGGGGGGCATGCCCCCAGACCCTCCTAGCATACTCACACCAACGGTGCTCGAAGTCGTCAACCAGGCCTGCAGCTACGCCCCTGCATATGAGTCATGTTGTGATTATGATGGAATATTTTATGGTAGATTTGTATTTCATTACAGTCTACATGTGGCTTTTGTGATATATAGCACATGTTTGTTTGTCTTGTTGATTTCCAATTTATCAAAACCTTATAGTTATACATGTACTTCTATGGCTCAGGCCACAGGGTGTACTGTAATCAGAGCTCCAGATAAGCTGCGTATTTGCTTAAATACCCAATTAAAATTGCCAAAACCCAATTGAAATCAGAAGTAGTGATTATCAAAAAGCAATAAATATTTTGTGGTACCTTTACCATGCTGCAGAAAACAACAAATAGACCACAAATATAGCATATTTTTCTTATTTTCCATGAAAATACATCTTGGTATTTCATTAGAATTGTCTCCAAGGAGACAATTCTAATGAAATGCCAAGACATGTTTTAATTTCGAAGCAAACTATTCAATAACTGCTGTCTGTTGATAAACAGTAGTGTGATTTTATTTTACCCAATTAAAATTTTGAAATACCCAATTGCTTCAGAAATGATGGAGTGACAATACTCAATTACTAATTCCTTATCTGGAGCCTTGTGTAATCATATATAAATTGCTTATTAAATAATAATACAAAACTTGTTCTTTTGTTGAAGTTACACAGACATGTTACACAGACATGCGTGGGTGGTTGGTTAGGCGAACGCGACAGCATAAGTTAACGGTATGGGTTCCTCTTATAGGAATCACGATTTGCCTGGTTGGTCCTTAGGTACGTTTTTATCGTTGGCTCTCTTGTTACCTGGGAGTTGAATTGGGTTATTGCCCATTATAAAAGTAGTAAGATTACTAGTAGTAAGTAAGACCTGGCATCAGATCAGGATTATTCTCTTTTCAGGGCTGAATATATAGGTTTTTATCATAAATATTCAGTTCTGATTTGTACAGTATATAATGCATGTATATGGGATTTAGTACTATGCCCATTGACCTAGCCTTAAAAGACCTTAATTAGCTCTTGATAGACCGTTAATCCCCAACAAACAAACACAAACCTGCATAGTCCCAGATCTGTTGCCGATTTCACCAACATTGCAAAGTATACTTTTCTAGCAAAGTATACTTTGAGGGAGTAATCATTTATTTTTCCCGAAATGCATTATTTCATATAGAACTACCAACTGCTTATATTTGATGATTAAAAGTATGCAGAATTATTATACTGAATTTATTACATTATCACAGCGATTTTGGCTGTGATAATGTAATAAATTCAGTATAATAAAAATTAATAAATTTAATGAAAATTTCTCCCTCAAAGTATACTTTGCTAGATAAGTAAACTTTGCAATTTTGGTGAAATAGGCTACAGATCTGTTTGCTGGTGAGTTTGAGAAAAATTTCTAATGCATCAATCAAAAGCTCCAGACACAAGGTGACGGTTCGGTGTTTGGAAGTTGTATTGGCGGCTGAAATAGTTTAACAAATATTATTTCCGTTCATAAAACATTTGACACTGGGTAATACCACTTAGTAGGGTGGGTGCAAGCGATGGGTACTTTAACGATCGGGATTCATCCTTACCGGAATTCCGACTGGAGACCTGGTTTGGCCTTCACATACGTCTTCGGCATTTTGTATGTGACAGTTGAATCTGGTTATACCCCTTATGTGAGTATTACGATTGTTCGTAATCCTATTTTAGGGGAAGAGGCCAAGTGACTTTGGTGTGGTATGGACCTGCCACCAGGTGAGGTTATTCTAATTTCAGGGCTGAATATATTGTTTCTCGATGTAAATATTCCGTTCTGATTTTGGAATTTTCCCCCCAATGCAGCAGGTTAAAACGGGATCAAACCCGTTTGCCTGGCCTTACATGACCTTAGCTGTTGATAGGTCGTTAAACACCAATAAACAAACAAACAAAACCACTTAAGTTAGGGAAATAATATGGTGCCCAATATAAGATTTTATAGTTTTCATTAACCCTTTTCATGCTGATGATAGCCATTATGTGGAAAATCCTAAATATTTTACTTCTATGCGCTCAGAAGTATATGTCGCGACCACCATTTGAACCGTCTCCTTGACGTCAACTTTCATTGATAAATAAAAAAATGTTTTTTAATACATTTCATACCCGTAAAGGAGTATTCCAAAAGGAATGGTTTAATGTGTGCCTGTGGTTTAATGTGTGCCTGTTCTATGGTGGCACTGGTTTAATGTGTGCCTGTTCTATGGTGGCACTGGTTTAATGTGTGCCTGTTCTATGGTGGCACTGGTTTAATGTTGGTGGCACTGGTTTAATGTGTGCCTGTTCTATGGTGGCACTGGTTTAATGTGTGCCTGTTCTATGGTGGCACTGGTTAATTCCCATGCATGGTGCACTTACTCGTTAAATGACAAAATAAACATTGATACTGTTCCCTAACGTTTAAGTTTAGAGCCAATTTATCATTTAATGTCCATGTATATGTTTTAAAATACGTTGTATTTAGTAAGCACATGGTTTATGTCAGACACAATAAATAAAATGCAAACCATCACATCATGCTTACTGGATGCTATATGAAGTAAAACGTATGTATAAATGTTACTTTTGTAACGGAATGAGACGTTATTGCTTAACCATTCTAAATTTAACAATAATGGTAAGTGTGTGTGATCCCAGAGATATGAGCTTATCATTTATGTAGCCGTGTATTACATAAGTGCTGGATCACTTATAGCCGTGTGTTCGTGAAGTGGTTTCATGTTTTCCTCGCAATATATGTCAATTTTAGTCCCTCTGCAGACATAAAACAGTTGAAAACTTAAAATGTCAGTCTGCGATGCTCAGATTAAACCATTATTGTTAAACATTTAGAATGGTCAAGCAATAACGTCTCATTCCGTTACAGAAGTAATAAAGTAACATTTATACATACGTTTTACTTCATATAGCATCCAGTAAACATGATGTGATGGTTTGCATTTTATTAGCCAGGTTTTTTTGGGGGAAAAATCCAGGCTATTGGATTGGCGAAAGCCGGGCGGGCGGGCAGCGGGGCGGCAGGCGGCATCCACAATCAATGTTAAGTTTTCGTGTTCGAGTCCATTTCTTTGTTACTGTATCACATAGGACCAACAAACTTTCACAGCTTCATAACCAAGGGGTGCCCACCACATATCACTATCCAACATGTTACCTTTTTTTAAACTTGACCCATTTTTTCCGCGCTGTCGACTTCAATGTTAACCTTTCGCGTTTACAATGTTAAGTTTTCGTGTTTAAGTCCATTTCTTTGGTACTGTACCACCTAGGACCACCAAACTTTCACAGCTTCATAACCAAGGGGTGCCCACCACATACAACTATCCAACATGTGACCATTTTCTTTACCTTGACCTATTATTTCTACGCAATTGACTTAGCCATTTTCAACATTAACTTTTTAACGTACGTCTGGTTAAAGTTTGTTGGTTAAAGTTTTTTGTTATACTATATCTCTGCAACTGCTTCGCCCATTACCTTGAAACTTCACATGGGTGTTTATCATCATCCATATTTTCATTCTACCCCTAAACCGTGCGGCCCCTGTGCCCAATGTCAAGGTCAAATTACTTTTAATTTTTTTGTTAAAGTTTTTTCCTGTACTATATCTCTGCAACTGCTTCACCCATTACCTTGATATTTCACATGGGTGTTTATCATCATTGTCATGCCCGCTTGCGGAAAGCGCAATATAGTCGGCATTTTGGCATACGTCCGTCCGTCCGTACGTCCGTGTGTCCGGTTAAAGTTTTTTGCTTAAAGTTTTTCCATCTACTATATCTCTTTTTTTAGTGTCCATGCCTCGCCCCAAGGCGCGACATGCAGGCCACGGCCATCTAGTCTACAAAAAGTGGGTATAATTATGTTATCCAAGTGTCTATGCTTGGAAAAAATCTGGCCTTCGTGGCTTTGCTTCGTTTCTTGTTTATTGTGTTCTGACATAAACCATGTGCTTACTAAATACAATGTATTTACATATACATTGTACATGCAAAACTAAATTGTATACCATTGCTCACATTCATAAGGCCTATCAAAAAAAATTGTTTGTTTAGGGGAACGGGCTCAAAATCTTCTTGTTTTTTTTTTGTTTTTTTTTTTTATAAATGAAGCTGTAAATCGTTAAATACAACATGTACCTTGTTTACTTTACATGCCATTAGTTGTAGTATGAATATTAATTAAGCTCATAATTGTAACCCCCGGACTCCGTCAGGGGATACTATGGATTTGACAGCGGGCCGCGTCCGCGTCCGGCGCAGACACTTCTTGTCCGGAGCATAACTCGAACACCCTTTGGAATATTTTCATAAAACTTCACACATGCATAGACCACGACCCGAAGGTGTGTCGCGCACAAGAATGACAACTCTTGCATAGCTAATTTTTTAGCTATCTCCCTTTTTGTTTCTCACACTGATTTCGTGTCCGGAGCATAACTCCACCACCCTTTGGAATATTTTCATGAAACTTCACACATGCATAGACCACGACCCAAAGGTGTGTCGCGCACAAGAATGACAACTCTTGCATAGCTAATTTTTTAGCTATCTCCCTTTTTTGTTTCTCACACTGATTTCGTGTCCGGAGCATAACTCCACCACCTGAATATTTTCATGAAACTTCACACATGCAATCATGAAATCCACATGATAGACCACGACCCGAAGGTGTGTCGTGCACAAGAATGACAACTCTTGCATAGCTAATTTTTTAGTTATCTCCCTTTTTTGTTTCGCGCACTGATTGACCATAACTCGACCACCCTTTGGAATATTTTTATGAAACTTCACACATTCAATTAGACCACGAACCGAAGGTTTGTCGTGCACAAGAATGACAACTCTTGCATAGCTAATTTTCTTTTTTGTTTTCGCGCACTGATTTCCTGTCCGGAGCATAACTCGACCACCCTTTGGAATATTTTCATGAAACTTCACACATGCATAGACCACGACCCGGAGGTGTGTCGCGCACAAGAATGACAACTCTTGCGTAGCTAATTTTTTAGTTATCTCCCTTTTTTTGTTTTGCACACTCTACAAACTGGACAATAATGCATGAAGACCCGTTTTCTCGTCTGCTCTGTACACCTTTTCTTGTGTGCTCTGTACACCTTACCTGTAGAGAGAACAATAGTGACTGGGAGAACCATTCACCTGTGCATGTGCTAGCATGTGCAAATGTCCAGTCTTGACCAGTCTTGACCAGTCTGACCACAGGTAATTTATACAGGTAAATTACTACATTGGATATTACATTTCCGTAAACTGTGTTGAAAATATTGTGGCATTATGTGGACCTGTGCAGATATATGTAGATAAATATAGGACTATTAAAAAAAAATTCTGGGCTCCAGTAGCAAGCTTTATTATTTTTAATTTTTAAAAAAAAAAAATCCATTTTTTTTTTCATTTTTTTTTTCAAATTCTTTTTAAATTTTTGTCTAGTAACATAAGGTCGTAAGTGCTATATACAGACTATTATCATATAATAAAACAATTATTGACTAGTGAGCCATAGAATATAATCTGATATTCCATGGCTCACTAGTCCATAATTGTATAATATGTTCGGGCCAGTGAAAATTGCTTTCGGGTCCAGGCTCGAGGTCAAGGCGGGACAAGGCGAGGCATTTGATTCCGTGGAATTCTTGTTTACTTATCTACCTTTGTTGGTTCATGCTCTGATTTCGTATCCAGAGCATAACTCAAACACCCTTTGGCATATTTTTATGCCCCACCACGATAGTGGAGGGGGCATTTAATGTTACCCTTGTCCGTCCGTCCGCACACACGAATGGGTACTTGTTGTAAGCGTACGGGGATCTTATTGGGTAGGGTTAGGATAGTGTTGGGTACTCTTGTTGGGTATTTTTATACAGTAAAAACCCAACAAGTATTCATTCGTAGGAACGTGCGTCCTCCCGTCTGTCCGTCTGTCCGTCACAAAACTTTAACACTCGGGTAAATGTCTCATAATTTCTTCATCCATTCGACCGATCTGCTTCATATTTCATATACACATTGCTCTGATGGTTCAATACCGCCCTGTGCCAAATCCACGTTCGTCCTGCCCCCGCCAAGCCCAGGGTCAAGGTCACATACTTGGTGCTTCAAAAACTTTAACGCTCGGGTTAATATCTTATAATTTTCTGTTTTCTTTTCCACGGATCAGCTTCAATGTTTCAATATACACATTGCTCTAAATGGTCCCTCTACCGCCCTGTGCCAAATCCACGTTCGTCCGCTGCCCCACCGCCAATCCCAGGGGTCTAAGGTCACATACATTAACTTAATGCTTCAAAAACAAACTTTAACGCTCACTCAACGGGTAAATATCTTATTACTTTACTGTTTTCTTTCAGTGATCAACTTTTCATATTTCATATACCGCATTGCTCTAATGGTCCTCTACCGCCCTGTGCCAAATCCACGTTCGTACCTGCCCCACCATCCAATCCCAGGGTCAAGGTCACATACTTGGTGCTTCAAAAACTTTAACGCTCAGGTAAATATCTTATAATTTTTCTTCTCATTCACGGATCAACTTCATATTTCATATACGCGTTGCTCTAATGGTCCTCTCCGCCCTGTGCCAAATACACGTTCGCCCTACATCCGCCAAGCCCAGGGTCAAGGTCACATACTTAGTGCTTCAAAAACTTTTAACGCTCGGGTAAATATCTTATAATTTCTGTTTTCTTTCATGGATCATCTTCATATTTCATATACGCATTGCTCTAATGGTCCTCTACCGCCCTGTGCCAAATCCACGTTCGTCCTGCCCCCGCCAAGCCCAGGGTCAAGGTCACATACTTGGTGCTTCAAAAACTTTAACGCTCAGGTAAAAGAAAATTTTGACTTGGAATTTGGCCTCATTTATTATCAAAGCGATATGTGGGACATCCGTGTTCTATGAACACATTTTCTAGTTTATTAAACTTCACACATGCATAGAAGACGACCCAAAGGTGTGTCGCACGTAAGAATGACAACTCTTGCGTAGTTATCTCCCATTGTTGTTTCGTGCACTGATTTCGTGTCCGGAGCATAACTCGAACACCCTTTGGAATATTTTCATGAAACTTCACACATGCATAGACCACAATCCTAAAGGTGTGTCACGCAAGAATGACAACTCTTGCGTCACTAATTTTTTAGTTATCTCCCTTTGTTTTTTCCGTCACTGATTTTGTCTCCGGAGCATAACTCGAACACCCTTTTTTCAAACTACTTGTGTATCTGGGGAGGGGGATACACATGCGCTTGTCGACAAGCGTCCATTTCTAGTTCATTGTATATTCTGGTGGATATTTTGCATCAAAAGAACACACAGAATGCACATGAAACTGTACATCCTGTATGGAATATAATATATTATGTCAAAAATTATCAATTGTAGTGTTTAATTCAAACCCAAAAGCCATCTGTAAATGCACATGAACTAGTGTTGAGAATAAATAAGACTTGACCCAAAACTTAATCCATGGTTTAATACCGAAGACACTGATGCACAGGTGTTTGTTTGTTGGGGTTTAACGGCCCTTCAACAGCTAAGGTCATTTAAGGCCGGGTCAATGGGTTTAGTACTAAATCCCATATATTACCTGTACAAATGGGGGGGGGGAGAATCCCAAAATCAAAACTGAATATTTACAATAAGAAAACTATATATTCAGCCCTGAAATCAGAATAATCCTGATTTGATGCCTGATTTCTACACGTGAGCACTGCTCGCAATACAATGATATCATGTCCGCAAACACTGATGAACTAGCTATAGGGAAAATGTCAAATGTTCATCTTTCTGGAGAGTGTTGGCATACATCTATGTTTATACGTAACAAGATGCGAGTCCCACTAGACGAAACCCCAGCCATCATGCCAAGTTCTGTTGTTGTTGTTGTTGTTGATTGTAGGCCAACGGTGCTGTCCCGTGATTTCGTGCAGCTAAGGAAACAATAACGTAACCGATCTATAAATATCGCATATTCAGACCTACAACTTTATATGCATAATAACTCGCCATTTCGCCGTATTTCTACGAAATATCATGCAATAAAACAAAGTGCATCAATACACCAAGTTACAGTTCCGCTGCCATCTTTCATCCGGGTTACACAGTACAGATAAACAAACCGCAATTTCCGATATTGCCATGCTGTCACAGCTGTCCCACGGAGATAGTTTTGGCCTCGGTTCTCCATACACAACGTATAATCTGATGTGTTTTGTTGACATTTACTTTTTAAAATGATTGTTATATTATCTAAATGGAAATACTCGTCCCAGATACGTTAAACTGGTTCACGAGATGTTTGAAGTGAACACACTATTGACCGGTTCGCGTTTTGTACCAGTTGGCCGACACCCACATTAATTCTGGCAATACCTATTGAATATGTAAACTAAAATAATGTATGAAAATTGATTGCTGAATGTAATATTTCGTTCAGCAAACAATTATTTCCCTTGAGTTATTCCGTGTTTTTTTTATGTTCAATTAGCTACCAAAAAACCATTGGTAAACACTTGGCTTAGTCCTAAGACAGAATTTGACATACAATGGAATTAAATTCCTCAGGTGGGGATTTCACATGTATAGTAGTATATAGGGAGTCACTTCGTTACCGCGGGTGTTCATAAAGCGATTAGACCTCATGCAACCTCCCAAAGGGGGAAAAAACAGGCGAATTTCGCCTTAATTTACAGAGAAGAAACATCCCCCCATTAGAAAATGAACTTCATACCGTTGTACGAAAATTATTTGAAAAAATTAATTTAATTTCAGAGAAAATTAGTAAAATCCGTGGCAAATCTGTAACGGTTTCGACTACCTTGTTTTCAGCTACGACGTTTTTCGGCAACCGGTATATTTTAAAAAAGTTGGGGCGGTTCTGGCTCACTTTGCAAGGGTTTTCAAAAATGGATACTCCATATAGAACGGGTTGCGCCCGCCAGAGGGAAGGTGTGTGGGGTTGCTAGTTTCCTTCGGTGTACCGGACTGTTTTGCGGAGTGCTCGAACTGAGAGTCGGGGTCTGCTTCACTCTACAGAGTCTACGAGCCTCTAGAGACACGAATGGGAACAGTGGTTTGCAAACCGCGTACGCCACAAAAAACAACCCAAACCACCACTTTGCATTCTCTACGGGTTCTCCAAGATGTCGTGTATCCTCCAGCTCGTCTTTCTTCGGACACTCGGAATCGGCTGTGTGTGCATCACCGGAAATTGCGTCCAACAGCCTGCGTTCCAGTGTATCAAACGGTTCTCCAAAACGTCTCTCCATGTCGGACAGGCGCGTCAATTCTTCGAACGAGCTTGCGTTTCGTATATCTTCTAGTAGAGCCTGTGGGGAACTTGGTGGGAGGGCCAGGCGCAGTCACCCTGTGTACTACGGGGGTGGGGGGTTCTAAATTTGTTTCAAATTTGGTTTCTTCGGGTTTTGTACTACGTTCCGCATCGACAGCGTCCCATATTTTTCGAAGACGAGTTGTACCAATCCCATATTTTTTCTTCGTGTCGTCCGCAGACTCGACACCTCGAAGATTGCGAATATCTTCTATATCTTGCTCCGATAAGTTTTCGTTTTTTGTGGCATTTTTGTAGCACAAAATATGTAAGTAAACATACAATATAGTTTGCCCAAGGTTCAACATGATTTGTCAAGGTAAAACTAGGCATACCAGCACCAGGACACTAGGCATACCAGCACCACAAACTAGGCATACCACACCACAACGGCATACCAGCACCACAACTAGGCATACCAGCACCACAAACTAGGCATACCAGCACCACACCTAGGCATACCGAATGGGGAAAAACGTGCCTAGCGACCCTTTCTATATGGAGTAGCCCTTTTGAAAACCCTTGCAAAAAATCGTGGTAGAATGTTAGCATTACTCAGTAAGAGTTATAGGAGCGCAAAAATCCCGCCAGCAACCACGTTTTAGGCAACCACAAAATAGAGAAAAAATCTGAGTTTCTACTACCGAAATTGTGGGGATTCGACGAAAAAAAAAAGGTTTGTCTGTTGGTGTCTATCGCAATGATATTTGGAACTACTATAGGCGGGGTAGCTGAAAACAAGGTAGTTGAAACCTCCTCAATTTTGCCACGGATTTCAGCTACCACGTTTTCGGCAACCGGTATACGCGGGAAGTCCACATATAGGAATACACCAAAACTATATACAACGAGCGGTACAAAAAACCTAGTCTCCCAAGAGCAAAACAAAATCTAGACCACACCTCTACCAAAAAGAGGTATGAAACAAAAAATTGAAACGAAAAGAAAGACATCTCGGTACAGAACAAGAAAAGACAACTTGGAAAGACAACTCGGAAAGACACCCCACTCCAAATTATATTTTTGGCAATTAATTTCCAAAAATGAAAAACACCCTATTGAACAAACGAATATATATATTTATAAAACAATAATTTTCCACGATGAGAAAAATGTCACACATTATGAGAGAAACTCACCCTAAGTTATTTCACAAAACGATTAGTGATAAAAGGGGTGTAATTCCATTGAAAAGTTCTTCTCCTAGGATTAGGGAATTAAGAGCAGAATTAACAAGAATGGGTACACCTTTTTCAAACAGACTAAGGGAAAGGGGGTTAAATATCCTCATAAAGGAGACAAAAAATGCAGAATTTTTTAAAAGAATGGGCCGCGCATTCTCGCGGGGTGTATTTAAGGGGATAGAAAATAAAGATACAGAAAAGATAGCACAGAGACTTGCTGATGAGGCTTCTCTAGCTCTTAGAAGTAAAAATATTGGGAAACCTCAAAAACGAATTCCTAAAACTAATTTATTACAAAAGTTAATAGAGGAAGGGGGCGAAATATTAGAAGATTCTAAACAAAAAGAAAAAGAAATAGTAAAAGGGCGTAGGATAACTACAATAACCTTGAAAAGAAAACTTCAAATAAATAACACCACCAGGATAATGACAGAGTTATTGCCTCTGTTAACCGATAGTTTTTATCTAAGATACTCTTTCGCTTACAAATTATTAGTTCATCAAGATGAAAAAGATTTTAGAGGAAAACCGAAAATGTTAGTATTTTATAAAAATTTATCCGGGAGCCCTTGGTTTAGGGAGTACGATGGGGTTGAAAGATGGATTAACAAACAAGAAGAGTCCAGATTAAACATAGATAAAATAGACAGACCAAACACAAAATGGAGTTTTGTAAGATGGATGGGCGTTAGTGTCAAAATAATATATGGAACCTCCACAAAGGTTGTTTAAAACCCCCCAAATTGATACAGGAATGAAATCAGAAAAAGTTGCTGGGGGTAGAATGCCAGAGTGGTTGAGATATAAAAAGGTTTGAAACCTCTAGATAGTTTCAATGATGATCTTTGTTTATTTAGATGTTTAGCACTCCATACATCTAAACTTAGGGCCGATAGGTGTTTAAAAATGACTCAAGATTTACAGCAACAATATTTACAGTTTTGTAAAACTAAAAAATTAAGGGTCCCAAAAGGCCCCATATTATTCGGAGATATTAAGAAAATAGAAGAGTGTTTTAAAATAGGTATTGATGCTTACGAACCTACGGAAGAGGGAACGTGGTATTTACGAAAAGTGGCGGCGCAATACGATAAGGTTGGTAAAAAGAAGATGAAAATAGGTATCCATAACGATCACGCTTTTCTTATTACAGATATGAATAAAGTTTCGAATAATTATTGTTGTTTTACATGCGATCAACGCTTTACAAAGTCCAGTAACTTAACAAGACACGCACTTACTTGTATGAAGGGGAACACAAAAGTAAGGTGTAATGGACAAAAAATAGATCGTCCATTATCATCGTTTGAAAAGGCTTTCTACCCAAAACCTAATGTAGTAAAAAATCTATCAACTGGATAAATTCGATTTCAGGCCCCCATATACACACCGCGGTATGCGGACACGGTGGGGTTTTTGGGAAAGAATAATCGCTGGTGCCCCAGTTGATGGGTTTTGCCCGGAGACCAATACTGTTTTTTATCAATTTCACGGATGTTATTGGCACGGATGCCCAAAAACATTGCAAAAATTGGGGAAGTAAAATACGCAAAATCAAACGCGCGAGACTCATTAATCAGCAGCAACAAAACGTTTAATTTAGTAACTATTTGGGAATGTGAATATGACTCGGATTCAAACACAGAGGTTTCTACAGGGTTTGAAAAACCTCCTACAATAATTTATCCGTATAGTATTGTATACGATTTTGAAGCATATTTAGATGGATCTAAAGAGAAAAACAATCCCTCTAAAGATCTAACGTTTGTAAACGAACACGTTCCAATAAGTGTTAGTATAGGTGATACGTTATCTGGTAATATAACCCACATATGCATACTTGTCCTAAAAAATTAGTGACCCTATTTATGAAAGACGTAAGAAAGAGGGCTGAAGACATTCGCGAGGTTGTTGGTAAGGATAAAATATATGGTTTCCTACAAGTATGGAAAACGCTTTCGCCTTCTCAAAAGAGGGAGATTACCAGATGGATTTCTCAAGTATCAGTAATTGGTTTCAATTCCAGTAATTACGATCTTAATTTAATAAAGAAACATTTAGTCGATATTTTAACGGATAAAACAAAGAAAGTATTAGTAGGTAAGAAAGCAAATACAACCATTTTTCTATTTACACCAGAATTAGGTTTTTAGACGTAAAATTATATCTCGCTCCTGGAATAGATTATGATAGATGGGTAAGGGCGTATGGGATGCGAAGGGGGGTAAAAATCCTTCTTTCCATACGAATGGTTCGATTCTCCGGATAAGTTGAATTATGAGGGTTTACCACCACTTAAAAATTGGGGGAATAAATTAAGTCAAATAAAATTGTAACCAAACAGCAGTTGGAAAAGTGCAACAACATTTAGAAAAACTAAATATGAAATCTTTCAAAGACTGGTTAAAATATTATAACGATTTGGATGTTGGACCGTTTTTAGAAGCTATCTGAAAAAATGACAAAATTTTATCAAATAAACAAAAGGTATAGATATGTTTAAAGACGCAGTTACCCTACCAGGTGTTGCCTTTACAATATATTCTCAGAGGAACGATACAAAATTATGTAAAACCTTACGAAACGAAAGAGAGCAGGGCAGCAGACGCGATATGTGCCCCATTGGTTGCATCCTGTGATGTGGAGGGTAAATATATGAAATGATGAAAGGCGAAGCATTAGATTGGAGGTCCAATCAATTGTGTTTACGAGATACGCTGAAGCGGGTGTTACGAGAATTAGATCAACCCCAGATGGTGATGGAAAACTTTGCGAAGCGGTACTTGGATTTGATGCAAACGCCCTGTATCTTTCTACATTAAATAAAGAGTGCCTTGTGGTAAAGGTGTGTTATACAGGGAGGAAAACCCCCACAATCAAACTAAAATAGATAAATTTTCTAAGGCAGTTTTAAACGATAAGTGGTTCGGGTTTGCCGAAGTAGATATAGAAGTTCCACACAATTTAAAAGATAAGTTTTCAGAAATGTCTCCGATATTTATAAATAGAGTTGTAGAGGAGAAGGAAGTTTCGGAGGCTATGTTGGGTTATTTGAAAGAAACTAACCGTACGAGAGGAGATGGACGAAAACTAGTAGGGGCAATGTCTGCACAAAAAGTCTTATTATTTGCCCCATTGTTAAAATGGTATTTGAAACATGGTTTACGAATAACTGGGATTCACAGGGTTATAAATTACGGCAGGAAAACCCTTCGAATGGTTCGTTAAGGAAGTTACAGAAGCCAGGAGAGCCGGGGATGTTGACAGCTCCAAGGCTCCAATTGCCGATATAATGAAACTATTAGGAAACTCGTGTTGCGGAAAAATGATAGAATCTCCCGAAAAACACCTCAACACAACCTATACAAAAGATGAAGAATGTGTAGACAAAGCTTTAAGATCCTCTTATTTTAACGATCTAGAGGAATAGGAGATTCTTACGAAATATCTTCACGAAAGGTAAATGCCAATATGACTCGGCCATTTCACTGCGGGATTGCCGTATATCAATACGCAAAACTAAGAATGTTAGTTTTATTTTATTATAATTTTATGGATAAATACGTAGATAGAGCAGATTTTGAACTAATACAGATGGATACTGATAGTTTATATATAGGGGGTGGGGGGTTAGTACGAAAACGATAGATGGAATGATAAAACCTCATATGCTAGAGGATTTTAACGAACATAAAAAAGAATGGTTAGCGTGGGATAAATGGAGTAACAGAGAACCAGGACTTTTTAAAACAGAGTTTCAAGGGGATCGTGCAATTGCTCTATCCAGTAAGTGTTACGTTGTTGAGAAATTAGACACCTCTCAAGTAAAACACTCAGCAAAAGGGCTCTCTGCAAGACAAAACCCTCTTTCTTGGAGAAGATAAAGACGCCCTAAATCCTATTGAAACGGATAGAGGAACAAACAGAGGGTTTAGAATGAGAAATGGTGCTTATGAAAACGTATACCCAAAATAAATTAGGACTGTCCGCTTACTATGACAAGAGAAGGGTTTTAGAAGATGGGATACATACAGAACCCCTTTAAACTTTCATTAAATTTTTAACAGAAATATAAAAATTATGCAGCCTGACCTTCAATTTTTGAAGGTATCTTTTTAGGTTTTCCAACGGGGGGCTTATCACGGGTTTTGGCCAATTATCTCTAGAAAGTCCCATTATAAATTTATCGTTGTCCCACAGATCTGTAAGTCGTTTAGGCCCAATATGGTGTTTCTTTCTAATTTCATAGGCAGGAACAATTCCACGTGATTGTAAAATATCTACCAGCGCTTCCTGCGTAATAACCGATTTAGGCATAATTTTGTAAGAATTACTTTATATATACATATAAATGTTTAACATTATTGAAAAATAAATATAAAGTTAGACATTTATATAATATGTATATATATATATAAAAAATCTTAAAAATATGTTTACAAAAGAAGAAGACGTAAAAACAAAACAAAATTTGATGAGGCTTGCTATGAGGATATTTTAGGTCTCCAAGACGGAATTATAGAACGTCTAAAAAAGTTACACGAGGAAGGGAGGGGGCTAGAAGTCGCTATAAAACTAAAACCTGTTGAAATTTGCAAAGATTCGATGATGCTGAGTCCGCTTGGTGAAAGCATTCTAAAACAGTTCGAAAAAACCTACATGGAAAATAAAGATGGCGAATTAATCCATATCTCCGGCAGTACGAGGGGGTTAATTAATATCTGGTTGAATTTATATAATTTGAACGCACCACCAAGCAAACCTGCTAGAGCCCCAGTCGAACAAATCCAATACATATTTGAAGAAAGCGCATATTTTGTTTTCAATGTAGGTGCAGCTACAGATTAATTTTTCTTAAAAAAGGTAGCCTCGACAAAAAAAAAAAAAATATGAGCTTTCTATAATAGACAGGTTTTTTATCGAAGGTGATCTATCCAAACGCATATGGGTTATCAACTAACGCTTGTGCACTTACTACATCATACCCCTCTTCCAAATAGGCCTCTATCAAATTACACATACGAACACATCCGGGTGAATACTCCTCATGGGGATCATAATATTTAATTCCCTTTTTACTCAAGCCATACGGCGTGCGGAAACTATTATTAAAATTAGTATTATTTTCACACATTCCTGAATTGTGTTCCTCATTAGAAGCAGGTTTATCTACTTTTTTCAAAATTATCTCTTCATTAATTAATTTATTTTCTTTGTAATTATCACTACAAACAGGTTTATCTAATTTATCTTCATTAATTAATTTATTTTCTTCGTAATTATCACTACAAGCGGTTTTATCTAATTTTTTCAAAATTATCTGCGAAAATTGTTTTATTTCTTCACCACACGTAGACATATTTTATTATTATAAATACACATATTTCATTATTTAATACTACTATTTCAAAGAAAATAAATTATTATTAACTCTTACTGAGTAATGCTAACATTCTACCACGATTTTTTGCAAGGGTTTTCAAAAGGGCTACTCCATATAGAAAGGGTCGCTAGGCACGTTTTTCCCACCCCATTCGGTATGCCTAGGTGTGGTGCTGGTATGCCTAGTTTGTGGTGCTGGTATGCCTAGTTGTGGTGCTGGTATGTACCTAGTTTGTGGCTGGTATGCCTAGTTGTGGTGCTGGTATGCCTAGTTTTACCTTGACAAATCATGTTGAACCTTGGGCAAACTATATTTGTATGTACTTACATATTTTGTGCCTACAAAAATGCCAACAAAAACGAAACTTATCGGAGCAAGATATAGAAGATATTCGCAATCTTCGAGGTGTCGAGTCTGCGGACGACACGAAGAAAAAATATGGTATTGGTACAACTCGTCTTCGAAAAATATGGGACGCTGTCGATGCGGAACGTAGTACAAAACCCGAAGAAACCAAATTTGAAACAAATTTAGAACCCCCACCCCCGTAGTACACAGGGTGACTGCGCCTGGCCCTCCCACCAAGTTCCCCACGGCTCTACTAGAAGATATACGAAACGCAAGCTCGTTCGAAGAATTGACGCGCCTGTCCGACATGGAGAGACGTTTGGAGAACCGGTTGGATACACTGGAACGCAGGCTGTTGGACGCAATTTCCGGTGATGCACACACGGCCGATTCCGAGTGTCCGAAGAAAGACGAGCTGGAGGTACACGACATCTGGAGAACCGTAGAGAATGCAAAGTGGTGGTTTGGGTTGTTTTTTGTGGCGTACGCGGTTTGCAAACCACTGTTCCCATTCGTGTCTCTAGAGGCTCGTAGACTCTGTAACAGTGAAGCAGACCCCGACTCTCAGTTCGAGCACTCCGCAAAACAGTCCGGTACACCGAAGGAAACTAGCAACCCCACACACCTTCCCTCTGGCGGGCGCAACCCGTTCTATATGGAGTATCCATTTTTGAAAACCCTTGCAAAGTGAGCCAGAACCGCCCCAACTTTTTTAAAATATACCGGTTGCCGAAAACGTGGTAGCTGAAAACAAGGTAGTCGAAACCGTTACAGATTTGCCACGGATTTTACTAATTTTCTCTGAAATTAAATTAATTTTTTCAAATAATTTTCGTACAACGGTATGAAGTTCATTTTCTAATGGGGGGATGTTTCTTCTATGTAAATTAAGGCGAAATTCGCCTGTTTTTTCCCCCTTTGGGAGGTTGCATGAGGTCTAATCCCTTTATGAACACCCGCGGTAACGAAGTGACTCCCTATATACTACTTGTATCAATGTATACTGTAGAATAGCGAATCAGATCCTATTCACACTTTATCTGTTGATTATGCTACATTTTCTGTACTAATTTCACATAAATGAATGTCAGTATTATGTAATGAACATATTTCAATAGGTCTGAACTCTGTTATAAATTTACAGATGTAGATTGCATTGGAAATTAACTATTTATTGTTCTAGTCCTACTAAAATGTATTTCAGAACTACAAGTTTGTTTTACTTTTACAATACTGACATTTCTTTCACTTGAAAAATACAGAATATATGTCACAATTAACAGCTAAATTGTGAATCAGATGATTCCCTACTCGGCCAGAGAGTATTCTGCAGAGTTTCTTCCTGCAACTAAATGTATACAAGTGTGGATATACTGTCATCTTTATGGAAGAAATAAATATGCTGCATCCTTAATGAATGAGACACAGAAGTTTAAAATTAGACAGTAACTTTATGAATGTGCCAAATTATCCTGTTGACTCGGTGTCAGCCCACATCCATGATGCACTATTCAACAGGGCCAGTTTCAGTAAACTTTGTACGATAAAATATTCTTATGCATATTTTAATTGCTAAGTTTACTCAACACATGAATGTGGCGGCGGACTACATGTACATTGGGGTCACTGAACATGAACAAATTCACCAAAGAATTCTCAAAATTGGCGGATAATGCAAATTTTGTTGTCGCTTTAAGCTTTGCGCTTATAAACTTCTTGGTCACACACACTTTAGTATTTCCCTGCATTCTACCACAGGTCTTCATCCCACCACAATGAAGAAGAATCTGACTCCTCCATCCAAGCAAGGAAACCTGCGATATGTAGCAGATGGTGTAACACGTTTTGCATATATGTAGACACATCTGTTAATGAGCTGCACCAATGCAGGGTTAGTTTCATTTTAGGCATCGGTGTTTAGTATTGTAATACCAGTATAACACATCCAGCGTAGATTAATACCCAGATTAATGCAAGTACATGTACTCAAAATACTACAAAAATACTACAAAAAAACAATTCTAACAAGTTTGGGCTTCCATACATTGAACAATTTGTAGTAGTTTCCCCAATGACGTCATTTGTATGTTTTAATATACTCGATCCGGGGCCAACTATTTCATTCACAAAACAGAAGTAAACCTGGTTTTGACAGACGATGTCTTCTGCAAAATGTGATCTGTTTTTGAGAAATAAAACGTATGCATGTATTCGGATACGAAGAGTAAAACTGACACAAAAATAACGTGTACTCACCAAATATACTTAGACTGGCCAAATATCGTCAGAAGTTGTATAGTTTATGAAAAGGTTGACTTATAATATACCGACACCAGGTAGCGAGAGGTTGAGAGGGTGCGAGAGGGTGCGAGACAAAAGTCACAAGGAGAGGGATAACAATCAACAAAGAAGACAAAATAGACAACAAAAACTTTTTTTCCTCTTCTGAAATGTGGAGAAAAAAAATATGGGTCGGCACATTTTGTTAGTAAAATAGCAGGTAGGGTCTGGTGCCCCGAAACAAACAATTTGTTTGATAGGCCTAAGGAAAGCCGAACTAATATCGCCCATTGTAGTAGTCGCATTGATTTTATCTCATTTACTTGTAGTGGTTGGTTGGGAGCATGCGATGGGTAATTTAACATCGGGATTCATCCTTTACCGAGTGAGTGGTTGGTCGGGCGAACGGGACGGCGTAAATTAAAAGTACATGCCCACTCAGTAGGCATAAACTATTCTTTATATCAGATACATCATCTGAGACATCTGGCAAAATAAACATTAATTCACCATTATTCCCCGTATTTATTGGCATTATTATACATTTTATATCACATGTCGATTTCCACACTGATATCAGGGGCGATAATCGTGTTTCCTTAAAACGTTAACTGACATAACTATTTATTATCTGTATGTCTTTTTAGCTCACCTGAGCGAAGCTCATGTGAGCTATTGTTACCGCAATGTGTCCGTCGTCTGTCGTCCGTCCGTCCGTGAACATGTTCAAACGTCTTCTCAGTAACCATTGGGCCTTTAGTCACCAAACTTCATGGTCATAGTCCTCAGGTAGCGGGATTACAAAATTATTAAAATGACGTCATTACGTAATCCAAGATTCTTTAAAAATCTTCTTCTCAAGAACCGCCTGTGGGTGGCAGGTACGCGATGGGTAATTTAACGATCGGGGTTCATCCTTACAGGAATCCCGACTGGAGACCTGGTTTGGCCCTCACATACGTCTTTGGCATTTTGTATGTGACAGTTGAATCTGGTTATACCCCTTATAAGAGTAATCCTATCGGTTTTACTTTTAAATAGGGGAAGGGGCCAAGTGACTTTGGTGCGATATGGACCTGGCACCAGGTCAGGTTATTCTAATTTCAGGGCTGAATATGTTGTATCTCGATGTAAATATTCCGTTCTGATTTTGGGATTTTCTCCCCATTGCAGCAGGTTAAAACGGGATCGAACCTGTTTGCCCGGCCTTACATGACCTTAGCTGTTGATAGGCCGTTAAACACCAATAAACAAACAAACAAGAACCGCCAACCGGATTTCGACAAAACTTGGTAGGAATGATCGATGTACAATGCTTTCAAAGTTGTTAAAATGGTGACCCCGGGGTCAAAAATTGGCGTGGCCCGTAGGGTCAAATTGGGGTCAAATTTTATTTTTGCCCGAATATGGTCATGTTATATATCAAATCGAAGGTATCAACGAGGCGATCACTCTGGTGCATTTTTTTGTCGAAATCGGATGGTTATGTCATCCAAGATGGTCGCCGAAAGGTCAAAAGGTCGTTCTTTTATTAAGAGATTTCAAAATTCTTCTTCACATGAACCGCTTGGCCCATGGTAGCCAAACTTAAAAGTTATGGTCCATGGGTGAAGCCTTTTCAGATTTGTTAAAATGGAGGTCATCGCTAATCCAAGATGGCCGCCGTCTAAAAATAGCATAAATTCTTATAAAATCTTCTTCTCATGAACCGCTAGCCGGATTTCGACGAAACTTGGTAGGAATGATCGATATACAATGCTCTTTCAAAGTTATTAAAATGGGGTCAAAAATGGGCGTGGCCCGTGGGGTCAAATTGGGGTCAAATTTTATTTTTGACTGAACATGTTCATGTCTATATCAAATCGAAGGTATCAAAGAGTCGATCGCTCTGGTACATTTGTTGTCGAAATTGGATGGTCATGTCATCCAAGATGGCCGTCAAAAGGTCGTTCTTTTATTATTAGAGATTTCAAAATTCCTCTTCACACGAACCGCCAAACTTCACAGTTATGGTCCATGGGTGAAGTCCTTTTCAGTTGTTAAAACGGAGGTCGTCGCTAATCCAAGATGGCCGCCGTCTAAAAATAGCACACATTCTTAAAAAGTCTTCTTCTCATGAACCGCCAGTCAGATTTCGACGAAACTTGGTAGAAATGATTGATGTAGAATGCTCTTTCAAAGGTGTTAAAACGGTGACCCCGGGGTCAAAAATGGGCATGGCCCGTGGGGTCAAATTGGGGTCAAATTGTATTCATATATCAAATTGAAGGTATCGATGAGGCGATTGCTCTGGTGCAATATTTGCCGGAATCGGATGATTATGTCATCCATGATGGCCGCCAAAAGGTCCATTTATTCGAGATTTTGAACATCTCTTTCTCAGGAACCACATGGCCGATGCTGGCCAAACTTCATAGTAAGTTAAGATCCTTGGGTGAAGCATTTTCAGATTTGGTAAAATGAGTCATCGCTTAATCCAAGATGACCGCCATCTAAAAATAGCACACTTTTTTTAAAACACATATGAACTCAATGTCACATTCTCCTCTGGTGTTCATGGAGTCAGGTGAGCGAATTAGGGCCATCATGACCCTCTTGTTTGGTGTGCAATGATCATACGTTATAATCTGTTGAAAATATTATTTTTTCAGGTGACGTATTTAATTAGTATAAATAATTAAAACATATCATGCCTAATTTGCATATAAAAATAGCCCGATACCACCGCGCGTCACTATCAGTAAAATAAATATGAAAAGTCATGCAGAGCATGATGTTATTAGCCGATCAAATCAGGGTAAAGTGCATCGAACATATGTAGGTGTCTCTGGTAACATTGTCAATGGTAAACTATTTTCGACCACAGTTCTGTACCCAGCGTTGACATTTTTCTCGATTTTGTGCAGGTTTTGGAAACCCGTTCCCAAATCCATCCAATAGCAGTAATGCCATAGCAGCAATGTTTTGTTGTCACCATTATGTTGCGAAATATTCCAGCGTAACACCTGTACTGTATGCTCTATTTATCTACAAATTACACTTTGCAATACACAAAGTTGTAGTCACTGTGTGTTTGTCCGAATTATGTGGCAGCATGCGAGTGGGCGGAGCTACCAGGGCTATATATATCTAGCGGTTACAGTGTCATCTAAAAATAGACGCAAGCTCCTGCGTATTCAGGCACATGCCCAGATTGGCCTAATGTGCCCCATCCGTGATTTTTTGCGCGATGTCGGGCGCAAGACAATCAATAATTTGCGGCATTGACAATAATTAAGGGGGATTGCCGCAATCGCGCGTGCTGGATGCATCCCTGCCATCCCTGCATGATACGTAAACAAATCAAAGTTGGCTATGAAGGGCAATTCTTCGTTTTGATTGGTGGAAAATTTTGTGAATATTAACTAGCGTCAAATGACGCGCATACGCGATCCAATGGGATAAACCCGAGATGCTGGGATAAACCCGAAAATAAAAGCTGGGGTTGCTAGTAAGGAGATTTTGAGCAGAGGTCGATTATAAATTAGCCGAATAAATACATTTTACGCGATTATACGTGGCTGAAACTTGTTCTGTTTAATAAATAAAAGCTTTAAATTAGCCCAATAATCGGCGTATGTTGGCGTATATGGCCATTAGAGCCAACTATGGACTTCAACAACAATAACTTCCGGGTTAAATAAATCTCTTCCGGCGTTCAGCTCATTACGTATTCAAAATTGTGTTATTTGGCTATAAGTAAAGTTTTAAACGGAGATTATTGCCAAAAATGCAAACTTTATCGGTTGATGCAATTTGGAAGTGATACAGAAAAATTCGCGTTCGTAGATTACCGAATAGCGGAGAAAAGGGTTGCTACAAACTTTTTCAGAATTCGATGGATAACCAATATATTAGCCGATCTATAAATAGATCGGCTAATAATAAATAAATGTTTATATCTGTATAGCGGGCACTTGTAAATTTTAGAACTGGTAGAATAGTGACACAATTATACACTTATTTAATTCCTATAAAGAACAGGTTCTGTCTACTGAGTGGGCATGTACAGGGGAGTCCCGTTTCTATGCGATCGCTTACTACGCGAACACGGTTACTACGCGGTGCTCGCGAGCTCCCAAATTTTTGTTCAACCCGCTAACTAAAATATCAACATGTACCTTTCAAGATCGCGACACCCCAATATGGCCCATATATGTGACGAATTAAATTGAATCCGTGAATGTAGACCGCCCTGTGCGTTTACTACCTCTGTGCTGCTGGGCTGCTCTGGGATAATAGCTGTTATGCAGATTAACAGATCTGAACACTGACAGTTTAATCCATATTCCAGAAGTTAACAAACAGCTGACATTGCCTTTGAAGTTTGCAATCAGCCGCGTGTACTAGGACGCAGAATCTGCCATATTGATCAGCCAATGAAACGCTCTTGCTTAATCACATGTTGTCGCCGTCCAATCAGTGTATGTAGTGTATCTACACGTATCACACACACCTAAAAATAACACATATCGACCCATCAGCCTCATTTCAGTGAGCGAGTTCAGGTTCATACTATATCTTGAACTATAGTAGATGCATTGCACATGTCTGGTAAAGAATTTCCATGTAAATTTCCCACTCTCTAAAACTGTTTACCTATTCGCCGCCATCTTGAAATTAGAGGAACAGGCGTACGGAAGCCCATTAGGGCCACTTCAGTTTTATTTAATTTCCATTTATTCATTCTTGAATTTTCAAGTTCTTTTCTTGAATTTTCAAGATATTTTCTTGAATTATCAAGAAAAGATCTTGAAAATTCAAGAAAAGAACTTGAAAGTTCGAGAAAACAGCTTGAAATATTGAATTTTCAAGTTATTTTCTTGAATTTTCAAAATATTGAATTTTCAAGTTCTTTTCTTGAATTTTCAAGATAAAATTCAAGAAAAGGAACTTGAAAATTCAAGAAAAGATCTCGAAAATTCAAGAAAAGA
This sequence comes from Conchocele bisecta, assembly GCA_029237695.1. Lineage (NCBI taxonomy): Eukaryota > Metazoa > Mollusca > Bivalvia > Lucinida > Thyasiridae > Conchocele > Conchocele bisecta. The sequence continues at coordinate 30,867,888 of CM055266.1, forward strand.
TAAAACAAAGTAAAGTGGCCCTAATGGGCGTACAGGCGTCTTTTGGGTAGTCGAACTATAGTAGATTTATGACGTCACTCTGGTAGAACCAGTCTGCGTTCGCGGTTGTTTAGTTGAACTATAGTGCAACTATAGTAACGATAGTTTAAGCTCGAACTCGCTCAGTATTGTATTCGTCAGCTGTGTGTACCGTAAAACACGTAAACATGCGAAACGAAAGTAATAAGCGTAAACAGTTTACCGTAAGGGACAAACTAGTTTGTGGATACTTGCTATGCAACAGGATATACTAAATTCAGGGTAGATCTATGCTGTTACATTTTTAAGTAGTTTATTAGTAAAATTTAATTATTTATACATTGCTGTTCGTTGTTAAAACCGCCAGAGTACAGTTTGGTCCGTTTTAAGTCGGGCCAGAACGTTCCCGGTTTCAGAACAATTGCTACAGATTCGCGATCCGGCTATATCGCGATCATGATTCATAGCTCCCAATGACCGCGTAGAAACGGGACGCCCCTGTACCTTCAACGGTAGGGGTTCCTCCTTATATAGGAATCACGATTTGCCTAGTTTGGCCCTCGGGTACGTTTTTATCTTTGGCTCGTTTGTTATCTGGGAGTTGAATTGGGTTATTGCCCATTATAAAAGTAGTAAGATTATTACTGATCGTGCTGCTTTTGGGAGGGGGCCAAGTGATTCTGGTGTGGCGAGGACCTGGCATCAGATCAGGATTATTCTGATTTCAGGAACCCATTGACCCGGCCTTAAAGGATCTTAGCTGTTGATAGGCCGTTAAACCCCAACAAACAAATCATCCTTTACCGGAATCGCGACTGGAGACATAGTTTTGCCCTCGGGTACGTCTTTGGACATTCTTGTATGTGAGAGTCGAATCTGGTCATACCCATTATATGAGTATTATGATTATTCCTAATCCTATTACTTTTAGGGGTAGGGACCAAGTGACTTTGGTGTGGCATCAGATCAGGTTATTCTAATTTCAGGGCAGAATTTATACGGGCCCGGCCCTAAAGGTACATGCCCACTCAGTAGGCACAAACTGTTCTTTATATCAGACATCATCTGAGAAATTTTCTGGCGAAATAAACATGCTTTCACCATCACCCCACGTAATAATTGGCATTATTATACATTTTATATCAAACATAAATTCCTACTAAGTTTCGTCAAAATCCGGCTGGCGGTTCATGAGAAGAAGATTTTTTAAGAATATGTGCTATTTTTAGACGGCGGCCATCTTGGATTAGCGACGACCTCCGTTTTAACAAATCTGAAAATGCTTCACCCATGGACCATAACTGTGAAGTTTCGCCAACATGGGCGAAGCAGTTCGTGTGAAGAAGAATTTTGAAATCTAATAAAAGAACGACCTTTTGACCTTTCGGCGGCCATCTTGGATGACCTGACCATCCAATTTCGAAAATAAATGTACCAGAGCGATCGCCTCTTTGATACCTTCGATTTGATATAGACATGACCATATTCGGTCAAAAATAAAATTTGACCCCACGGGCCACGCCCATTTTTGACCCCGGGGTCACCATTTTAACAACTTCGAAAGAGCATTGTACATCCATCATTTCTACCAAGTTTCGTCGAAATCCGGCTAGCGGTTCATGAGAAGAAGATCTTTTAAGAATTTATGCTATTTTTAGACGGTGGCCATCTTGGATTAGCGATGACCTCCATTTTAACAAATCTGAAAAGGCTTCACCCATGGACCATAACTTTTAAGTTTAAGAAGAATTTTGAAATCTCTAATAAAAGAACAACATTTTGACCTTTCGGCAGCCATATTGGATGACATAACCATCCGATTTCGACAAAAAAATGCAGCAGAGTGATCGCCTCGTTGATACCTTCGATTTGATATATAACATGACCATATTCGGTCAAAAATAAAAAAAAATTGACCCCGGGGCCCATTTTTTGACCCCAGGGTCACTATTTTTAACAACTTTGAAAGAGCATTGTACATCGATCATTCCTACCAAGTTTTGTCGAAATCCGGTTGGCGGTTCTTGAGAAGAAGAATTTTTTTAAGAATTTGTGCTATTTTTAGACGGCGGCCATCTTGGATTACGTAATGACGTCATTTTAACATTTGTGTAATCCCCCTACCTAAGGACCATGACCATGAAGTTTGGTGACTATAGGCCCAATGGTTACCGAGGAGAAGACGTTTGAAAATGTTCACGGACGGACGGACGGACCGACAGACTGACGGACGGACAGACGGTCACATTGCGGTAACAATAGCTCACATGAGCTTGCAGTTGTCATTTTGTATTTTTTTTAAATAAATACTTACATGTAATACTGGCAGTTTATTGTCCTCAAATAACCAAAGCCTTGTTCATATATATATATGAAATGGGTACAGATGCACATGTTGGATAGTACTCCAGTTTTCATCCACCTGACATTAAAACAGACGCGGGGACCAGGCTCACACTGACAGGGGCGGCGGAGGTGTGGGGCGGCGAACAAAAAAATTGTTGGGGAGGCCTGGCCCCTCAATAATTCTGTAATAAAGCACATAGTCTCATCCTCAAATGACGTTTCCCGCCTCTAAGATTTTAAAAATTAGATTGCCCCCCCCCACTCAATAATTTTCCGGTTACGCCGCCTATATTGATATTGTGTACGTAGTAAACCCCATACTTGTTTGGGAAGTATTTATTTAGACCGGACATATATCAGTCGGGTGAGTATCGAAACACTTCTCCTTCAGACTTACTAGCAGACCAAGAGGTGCGTTTAAAAATCAGCGGCGGGACTTCATCAACGTATGTACGTATAATGTACGTCGGCGGGTGGGCAGACAGGCATACAGACGAGGTAGATAGCATTTATCTACCTATGGCGGGTGGGCAGACAGGCATGTGTAGGAGGTAGATATCACTTATCTAACTGTGGCTACATGGATTAGATATACATACACAATACACCTGTTTTTGTGTTGACACAAACATGTTAAGTACTATGGAGCTCCATTATTTACATACCATTTTATCGCAAAGTGCCCCAAAACACTTAGCAATGTGAATATCTTGTAACACAGACCACATACAAACTGAATGTCTCATTATGTGCCTTATGAGACTGTTTTCTCACAGACATCACATGATAGGCACACCAACCAATATGGACACACGCAATCATTTGGTTTCTTCTATTATTTGCTATGAACACAGAACCGGTTACTCGGACTCAATTTTGTCGTCAAAATGTCATTAACAGGCCATGTTGTTCAACTGTACCCGATGTCTGCTACTGGCGGTGCGCAAGTATAAAACAGTATTTCGTTAACGGTTTCCGCATGAGACGATCTATAATCAAGATCTCGGACAAGACTAAGGTGGTTGTGATTACACTATGCCATAGGCTCAGAATGATGATCGTTTGTTGGAACTGTACTTCAAAAACGAGTCCGTCTCATCGCTGCTGTTTTCGTCGTCTCTGATAGACGTAACGCTCTTCCGTCTGGACGTAAACATGCTATTTCTCGTATGGCTATCCATGTTGATGTTTTTGTTTGTCCGCCATTTGTAACACGAGCATGAACACACGGATATTATTTCACTAAATTCTGGTCGTTCTTGAGCGTTCGACACCACATGAATGGCGCCGTTAGAGGTTATCACGTCACCATCCAGATGAACGGCGTTCTGCGCAGCCGCAGCCGCTTCCAGTTCATCCCTTCGTTCATCCTCGGTATTCATCGTTAGAAACCGAAGCACCAACAAATTCATGGCGGCCGAGATGACGGTTAGCCCAAACAAAATGAAGACCAGACTAAAAGCCACATAGTGCGGCTTTGATTGTAACGAATCTCCTTTCTGGAGCGCTACGAAGTCACCGAACCCTATTGTCGTCAGTGTGATAAAACAGTAATAGAACGAATCGAGATACGCCCAGTTCTCGTAATATGAAAACATCAGGGCGCCCGTGGATAGCAGCAGCGTAGACAGGTTCATGGTTACGAGGATCACGTGAGTCTGTGAGACCTCCTTATTGCGCAACTTGAGACATTTCCGGAGTTGCTTGAGAAGGTAGGTGATGAGAACGTTGAGACGTTCGCCGACGCTCTGGAACATGATGATGCAGAGCGGAATACCGGCGAGGGCGTAGAACATGCAGAACACCTTGCCGCCCACCGTGTGAGGCGTGCTGTGACCGTACCCTGGTGCAATAGAAAACTTAACCTGATGTTTCTGTCTGTAACGCTAGGCGACTTGTAAGTCGCACTGCGTTAAAGCCCAGAAATATTCGGGCTATAGAAGACAGTGCAAGGACAGACAACGGTAATATGGGTGTTCCATAACTACACAACAGTCTGCGCTAATCTTGCCAATATTTGCCAATAGTTTTATTTCAAAATACTTGAATATTGTGCTTGAAATCAAGCAGCTTGATTGTCTGAGTCTGAGCTGTGGTACAGCTCAGGCTCAGGCCATCAAACTGCTTGATTGCGAGTTGAAATTGCCAATAGACGTTCAGAAACACTGACATCTCGACAAGATAACACCGGCGGCTGTGTAATGTCACTTACATCGGCACTTCGAAACTACGATTTTTTTTATCATTTTATGTTGCGATGCCCTGCAAAATACATGTACTCTACTTCAGCAAAAACACACATTTTCAGATAATCAAATCAATTTTGGAAACTCTGTCATCGTCTTGATGGCGTTATTCATAAGACAATTACATCTGACTAATTCCACGGCATTTCTCGAATTATATCTCTTTCCAGACAATAGATAATTCAGTTTTATAGCGAGAACATAGTCGCTTTGGGCAAGATCTGGCGAATACAAAAGGTATGGGTGCACGGTGACCTTTTCCGACTGCAAAATGTCACAATATACGTGCGGGTGCATTATCATGCGAAAGACGGGCGCATCTTTATGTCACCTTTCATTAAATGTTAACGGTACATGCCCACTCAGTAGGCACAAAATGTTCTTTATATCAGATACATCATCTGAGACATTTTCTGGCAAAATAGAACATCATTCACAATTACCCCACGTATTGATTGGCATTATTATACATTTTATATCAGATTTAAATTTCAACACTGATATCAGGGGCGATAACCGTGTTTACTTAAAATGTTAACGGACATTACTAGTTATGCTCTGTATTTATTTTGTGCTGCATGTACCTTTAAAGTATTTTATTACAAATATCAATATACATTTGTAATACACTACTTACCGATAACAGTAACGACAGTGAGAGCGAAGTAGAAGGAGCCGGCGAACTTCCACTGAATACCTGCAATTAGAGACATAATACACTAACTTAAATACCTGCTGCAATACAGCATTTGTCGACACTGTCTCGGACAGTCTGAACACAAACTGTATGTACAGGCTATATTTGTTCCGTTTTACGTTTTGACATCGTTTTCGTAATTAGAAAACGATGTTTTCGTTGATGTACATGACATGTGACACGTTTAAACCAATGAAAATATCGTTTTCTAATTAAAAGCAACGAAAACGAGTCAAAACGATGCGTTCAAAGAAACTGGCGCTTAAATAGTTGAAAGCCGGGTATGTAAACATAACTACAGGAGCGGATCCAGTATTTGGGGAACGGGGGGTTGTCTAGTTGTGAAGGTAACTCTTGCAATCTACTCCCGTACCGTCCGTAGCTAGCTACGGACGGTACGGGAATAATTGCAAGAGTTACCGTTCGCAACTAGGGGGTTATCCTATTTTCGAGCTCTTCGAAATACACTTTAGTCTTTAAATTCAGACTCCAACTGGTGGTAAACTGTGATCTATGTAAACTCCGTGACTGAACGGGGGAGTTTCAACCCTGGAAACCTCCCCCACCCTCTAGATCCGCCCCTGAACTATTGTTTTCACGTACGAACAATATAAACGATGATCGTTACTATGCATACCGTTATGCAAAACGATCGTTTTCAGTGCGTTTTCCTTTGTTTCTTTTGGGAACCTTCAACGAATCTTCACTGAAAATTAACACTGTAACAAAATGCACGCCAACACCTCACATTGGTGAAAATCAAAGTAATGAAACTATGTTAGCTCCACAATATTACTAAGAAGTATTATTTATTTATATAATAGCTTATCATCGGCTAACGGGGTCAAATCCCATATTCCATGTGTAGCGAAGGAGGAAAATCCCAAAATCAAAACAGAATATTTACAGACACAAATATAGTCAGTGTACGTGGCTTCGCACACTTTACATACATTGTGATAATTATCAGAAAAAAGTACATGTATACAACTAAAGTTCGCCTTTGTTTGTATTTTGACAGATATGACACTCAACACCGGACATATGTGTGTCACATGTCAGACAGTTCACGGGAGCTCAAGGATGCGCCATTCTTGTTGTACTACGTGAATCAATTTGAAAGTGTATGGAAGTGTACATGGCTTCGCACACCCGAAAATATATCGATCTGACTTATATAATCTAACAATTAAAATTGATGTTCACCATCAATCCATTATATTTTCAAATAATAAAGACAAAGTAACTAAACATGTATGAAGATACACACTCTGGTGTTGTCTGGCACCAAGCTACATCAACAGATTCAATTTACTATTCAAATTTTCACCCATGAAAAAAAACAAATAGTATAGACCAAACACCCACACGACAATAAACCAACATTACTATCCTACTATCTGTGCCTGGGAGAGAACATGAGCCGAAAAATCAGCGGCTGAATCTAATCATTAGTTGCGTTCCCTCAATACACAGCATCGGTGTGTCAGGTGTGGCGTGTGTCCGGCACAAATAGTGAAACAAATAGCTAAACAAAATTGTGTACTACCTCCTATACACATTAATGTGTTAATAGATGGATAACAAAATGTTAGCTTATTTTTTCTCTCACTTGTTGATGCTTTTATATATATTCAATATATGTATATACCTTGGTACGTTAAGTCAACCTGTGTGTCCGGCGGCTCTGTTGAGAGATCATCAGGCAATATATCAAAGTACTGAAAGTACTGAAACTAGGTTAGCTCCACAAGATTACTAATACGTAGTATTTAATTATATAATGATGTCAAATGGCTTATCATCAGCTAGTCATTGTAGGTCGGTTAACAGGGCCAAATTCCATATTTCATGTGTAGGGAAGAAGGAAAATCCCAAAATCGGAACAGAATATTTGCAGACAAACTAACAAAGGGAGTGACGTAATCTCAGTGACGTCAGCTAGAAACGACGTTACGTTGTCATTTTTCTAGAGCGCGTTTCTAACAGCTCTCAACAAAGAATACATACAGTCTAAATTGCATAGAATAATTCGTGCAACGCAGTAAAGAATGCCAACTCGCATCGATTGGAAGAGCGACACGGCACAGGCTCCTACCGTGAAGAGAAGTAGACGTGGATTCCGGCGATGGCTCGCCAACAAGATGTTTGGCCGTCACAACAGTGAGCTGTAGCCTATTTCACCAACATTGCAAAGTATACTTTTGTAGCAAAGTATACTTTGAGGGAGTAATCATTTATTTGTCCGAAATGCATTATGTCATATAGAACTAACGATTGCATATATTTGATGATGAAAAGTATGCAGAATTATTATACTGAATTGATTACATTATCACAGCCAAAATGGCTGTGATAATGTAATAAATTCAGTATAAACAAATATAATAAATTTATCCTAAAACTGAAAATGTCTCCCTCAAAGTATACTTTGCTAGATAAGTATACTTTGCAATGTTGGTGAAATAGGCTACTGGTCTTGAAGAGGTCGGCGCGCGTTGACTTATCTACAAGGGACATCGCAGATGGCTTCGGCGACCGGATACCCAACAAGGTGGGCAAACAAATATTCCATAGTCGTACATGATATGTTTATGCCTACTACATGTATATTTAATTCTGTATGTATACAAGGACATGCGGAACAGGAGTAATCCGTGCAGTCTGATTACGATATACACTGATCTCCAGGATATTTACGCTGATCTCCATTCGGTTGTATGTATGCCTCCGGAAGTAATGCAGATGTGTGGCTTAATTGTGTTATGTGGAGTCCTGGTTTGTTCTTTCTTACAGCAATGCTGTTACCATTGTCATTTTCATTATTTGTCTTGACATTTTTACTGGATGTATTATTGTCTGTCTACCAGGTTCAACCGCCGGGTTCAACCGTTCCAATGCGACACCTTGCTATCATCAGTAGCCGATTTCACCAACATTGCAAAGTATACTTTTCTAGCAAAGTATACTTTGAGGTAGTAATCATTTATTTTTCCTGAAATGCATTATTTCATATAAAACTAACAACTGCATATATTTGATGATTAAAAGTATGCAGAATTATTATACTGAATGTATTACATTATCACAGCCAAATTGGCTGTGATAATGTAATAAATTCAGTATAATACAAATTAATAAATTTATCCTAAAATTGAAAATTTCTCCCTCAAAGTATACTTTGCTAGAAAAGTATACTTTGCAATGTTGGTGAAATAGGCTACTGGTCCCAACTATTCAAATATTACAAGTTCTCGAATGTGTTTGGTTTGCCTGTGGTGAGGTAGTTGTGGACAGTAACTCTGTAAAACTCGTTACCGTCCGTAGCAACGACGGTGCGGGAGATTTAAATGTGCAGAGTTACTGCCCTCAACTAGTGCTGGGGCGGTTATTGTTTATGTTCATTAAAGATAGTTTATTTTGAGAAATTGTTGCATTTGCTTTTTTAATTTTTATATTAGGCCAACATGTAGTGTTGCTTTTATTTCGGGAATGCACACCGCTATTGTTGAAATGTATGTTTGTGCCTGGGTTGAATGAGACCCGATCACTACGTTTCACTTTATTGTCATGGTGTATTGCGTATACATGTACAGTTTTGATTACATGGTTTGTGTTGTTCTCCATAATTGTATATCATGTTCTATTCTTTTTTTTGTAATCTCCTTTTTTTATTTCTCATTGTTACACATAATATACACTTATACATACATGCATTATACAATTACAATTCAGTTGTACAAGTATTCAACCGATCTGGCTATATTCTGACAAAAAAATATATATGTTTAATGATTGTCAGAGTACCGCCTTATCGGTACGATAAATGACATGCAGGAGTGTACCAGTATCTATGAGGGCAACAGTGAGTTTATTATAGCATAGTATACACATATATATATTGGGATAGAGGTATATTATAGGGCAGTTATTGGGCTTAATATGATCACCGTGGAATAAAAACAATAAGGTAATATTAGGAAACCTCATTATAATATGCACTATGTTCCTTATCTAGTTTAGTTATAAATAGCCATTCCATGTTGACTTAAACTGTTCATGTTTGTTTTTCATAATTGCTATTGTTTCTTCAATTGAAATTGTTTATAGAAGGCAGAGATTAAATGAGTTTAAAGTAGATATTGTTGAAGATCATTTACATTTGAAAATAAAGTATTTTGCTAACAGAAAAATGAAACTAATTAAGATAGATTTCTGTTTGGATAATATGTTAATATTGCAAAATGAGATGTATTCGTAAGTTAAATTCATGTTATATCCCAGTACTTTTGATTTTATCAGTTGATTTATATCCGTCCAAAATGATTGAATGATTAAACATTCCCAAAACATGTGTTTATTAGAGTCCACTGACATATGGCAAAATTCACACAAGTTGCATGGTTTTATCTTGCATTTGAATACAAAATAATTGTTTGGAATGATTCTCATTAGGTATTTATATTGGAATGCTCTCAGTTTGGTACTTATAGTACATGTGTAAGGTAGCGAAAATATATTTTCCCAATCAATATTCTGAAAGTTCAATTCATTTTCCCATTTTGCAACGTGTTTTAATGTGTTTAATCTCATCGATTTTATCTGTATATTGTATACTATTTTATTGGGGTTTTCAGCTGATATGATTTTAGAAATTAGATACTCAGGTGAGTCAGTGTTTATAGGTTCTGTTTTATGTTTTAATCTTGATCCATTACTAGCCAGTTTCACTTGAGGAACATTTTGGGGTGCCTTTAACACCAGTTTTCAGCATATTTGTAGCATTTAAAAGAAAACACTGAACCTGTTGGTCACTTGACGTAAACGGAGTTTCCGTGGCCAAAACATGTACACAATATTGGAGGATATGACAAGGTTGGATTTTTCTTTCTTAGGAGTAAGTGAACCTATTGTTTAGGTCATGCAGAACCAGTACAGACTGGCTGCAGGTCATGTACAAGTGGGTCCCACAGCATCCATACGAATAGTGAAAGTAGGAGAGACTGGCCTTATTGGATGGCATTCGGTTAAATTATAGAGTAAAACTATTTAGTGGGGTCTAACCTATACTAGCAGGCGCGGATACAGAAATAATTGCGGGGGGGGGGGGGGGGGGGGGGGGGGGGGGGGGGGGGGGGGGGGGAGGGGGGGGTCTGTAATTAAAATTCGGCGTACCCGACCTCCGCGCGCGTGAAATCCCCCATGAAATTTTTAGCAAATGCGATTTCCTGACACCTAGGCCACGAAAAAAAGTCATCCAACTATTCGAGTATTGTAGATTTTCTTCTTTGCCGCGAGCAGAGGGGGGGTTGTGGGGGGGGGGGGGGGGGGGGGGGGGGGGGGGGGGGGGCTAAAACATAGTAAACATCACACAAGTACGGTGCAGAATGGTGTATCACCCTTGATCTCAGATTGTCAAGGGATAGAACTTAACAAAGGTTATGAATACATGTGAATAGTCCCAATCGTGGACTAGTGTTTATCTTACTATTCTGCTACCTCTATGTAAAGTGATTGAACAGTACTAACAAAAACAGAAGCTTTATAAACCGGTTACGGAACGACAAAAGTGGCATAGTTAACGTTATAATAGGAATAACTAAGATACTCGTCATTTTCCAAATTCGGTGACCTAGCTATAAGAATGATCTCTTAAAAGTAGAATAATAATAATAATAGAATAATATGTGTCGTGAATGGGAAAACATACATTAACATGTTTGCAAACTTCGCCAATCCCGTTTCCGTGGCCCTACTATACGTAATATATGTATCATATATGGCCTAATGTCTTACCGGCGTAATACGGCACAGTACGCTCCACGTTGCGGCGGAGTCGCTCGAAGTCGCGGGTGGACATATTGTACTTGTTCCGTATGTCCATCTCCTGGGCCAACAGCGTCTGGTTCCGCTCCACCTCGAAGTGCGACTCGAGCGCGTCAAAGACGGCGGCGCCGACCAGCAGGTACGTGAACGTACATATGATCAAGGACAGGGTACGCACGTTCTGTTTCTTCATGATTACTGACTGCATCGGAATGTCTTACTGCTGCAATACAATAGACGCTGGTTAAATTGATTAAGGGGCTGAAATACAATAGACGCTGGTTAAGGCATCACGAGACGGTTGAAAATAGCCAAAATTGACTGCTTTTCTGAGGGCGGCGGGTGACTTATAAAAATCACTGCCTCTCACAAGGAGACTCTTGCGACAAGTATTGAAAAATACACGCAAATGAAGTACAAATCGCGCGCCACAATAAAAATGCAGTAACCGCATCAGATGTGTTTAATTAATTTTTTACAAAGTTACCCCACCCACCTATTAATGTAGCTAATCACATGCAGAAGCCCCAATAGAACGGACTCCTATCAATTATATTACACCAAACTGTAAAATATGTCAGTTTTCTGGACAGGTTTGTGCCTGTGTTTTTAACAACATGAACCACCATTATAAATAGCCTCATACACATAATTTCGCACAGTGTATCACTTTTACCTGGCAAAACACACAACAAATACAATATATACCCCCTACTGTACTCTGTTATTATCTATCAAATCCAGTGACATGCAAGCAGTTACCTGAGTGTATTGTCCCTGGTACCTACTCTCCTAATATGCCAGTAAATATGGCTCTACCTATAGATAACGTGTACACTAACAATAGGCTGTGCATCAGATTGAAAAGTTTACACATCAAACTTTATTTTGAGATTGATGGGAGAAATGCTCAGGTATCTCGTCTTTTGTATAGTTAATAGCATGCCGTATTTATAGCATGCCGTAGTCATATCTGTCTATGATGTATTGCACCAAATTGTATTTGGGGTTACTGTCATATTATTTGCTGTATGTGTCGCACGAAGTGGTGAAACGTGTGGCTTTGTACATACAAAGAAGGCGGAGATGGCAACTCAATGTACCATTAACAGTAACAAGACAATATTTACAGATGTTATATTCATATATCACATCACATCATATGAAGCAATTATCATTGAAGCCAAGTGTATATCTATCTATGACATACTACCGTAAAGGTACATGTCCACTCAGTAGGCACACAATGTTCTTTATAGGAATTAAATAAGTGTATACTTGTGTCACTATTCAACCAGTTCTAAAAATTACGAGTGCACGCTATACATATAAATCATTTAGTAATATTCATTTTACTGATAGTGACTCGTGGTGGTATCAGGTTATTTTCATATGCAAATGAGGTATGATATTTTTTAATTATTTATACTAATTAAATGCGCCACCAGAAAAAAGACTATTTTCGACAGATTATAGAGTATGATCATTGCACATCAAAAAATAAAATACAGAGAATAAATAGTAATGTCCATTAACATTTTAAGGAAACACGGTTATCGCCCCTGATATCATTGTGGAAATTTACGTCGGATATAAAATGTATAATAATGCCAATCGATACGTGGGGTAATGGTGAATGAAGGTTTAATTTGCCAGAAAATGTCTCAGATGATGTCTCTGATATAAAGAACATTGTGTGCCTACTGAGTGGACATGTACCTTTAAAGTCCAGAAAGTGTGACAAGAATGAGATTTTCGAAATTTCACGTAGCAGTTTGTACTTGTTTACACACTCCTTTAGGTGTTTGTTAACATGCTTTTCAAATACTTTTTAGTCATGGTCGTGAACATAACCTATGACAAATAACACAGAAGTGTAGTGTGTCTTATTTTCATGTTAATTTCAATAAAAAAATAGTTTCTTCCATTAATATTCGATTAATATTCAATCAGATGTTTTGCTATCCGTATCCGGATCCTGTAATGCTAGACGATATTATTCAGGCCCGTAGCCAGACCTGTTTGAAGGGGGGTGGGGGGGGGGGGGTGGGGGGGGGGGGTCGTTTCGAAGGCCCAATGGGCCTGAGGTATATAGGGGGTCTAAAAAAGTGGTGGACCTCGATGCTAAAAAAGTGTACTTCGAGGCTGGGCGGGTGGGTGGGGGGGGGGGGGGGTCGACGACCGCTCCGACCCCCTGGCTACGGGCCTGTTATTCATACAATACAACAACGGATATGTAAATGTGTATTCATTTTTTCTCGTCCACCAGGTGACCTGAGATAAGGATATCCGTATAGTCACGCGAGGGCTGAATGGTGATGACATTGAACATTAATTTAATAATAATTTGTAAACGATCCATTGAGCTAGTATTAGCATCCAATTCGTGGGTTAAAACAAAGTTTTGACGTTTTGTTGAAATCGTTCAAACGCAATTTGTTTTCGTTCAAACGCAATTTTGTTTTCGTTCAAACGCAAAAACAAATCGTTCAAACGCAAAATAAAATCGTTCAAACGAAAATAAAATTCGTTCAAACGCAAAATACCATCTTGGGTCTTATTTGTATGCCCCCGCTACCGAAAGGTACGGGGGCATATAGCCTTAGCCATGTCCGTCCGTCCGTACATCCCGAGTACGTACAGTATCTTCAATAACTTCTCCATGGCTTTACGGATTACACCAAAATTCAGACACTTGATACATATGAACATGCCTTATACACTCCACCCACCAATACTATGACATTGACCTTCGACGTTGACCTTTTCACCTTTAAATGTTTACTTAGCAGTTTGGGACAAATATACGTGCAAGTTTCTCAATCCTATAATAACATCTCAATGGCTTTGCCAATTACTTCAATGTTTATACACATGATACATATGAACATGCCTTACACACTCCACCCACCTTATACTACAACCTTGACATTCGACCTTGACCTTTTCGCCTTTGAATGTTTACTTTGCAGTTTGGGACAAATCTACGTGCAAATTTCTCAATCCTACAATAACTTCTCAATGGCTTTGCCAATTACTTCAATATTTATACACTTAATACATATACATGTATAAATGTCTCCCATCCTCCACCCACTAATACTACGATCTTGACCTTTTCGCCTTTAAATGTTTACTTAGCAATTTGGGATCAATCTACCTGCAGGTTTCTCAATCCAACAATACCTTCTCAATTGCTTCAATTTGTATACACTTGATACAAATGAACATGCCTTACATGCCCACGCTCAAGGCTGCCAGCGCACAGGCCACATTTCTAGTTATTCGCATTTATTTGTCAGAAATATGAACAAAACTGTTAACAGCACACTTTTCAGCATGCACCAATTGAAAAAACTATTGTTTTTGCGTTTGAACGATTTTTTTTTCGTTCAAACGATTTTAGTTTGCGTTTGAACGATAATTTCTTTTTCGTTTGAATGTTTGAACGATTTTATTTTGCGTTTGAACGAATTATTTTATTTTCGTTTGAACGATTTTATTTTGCGTTTGAACGATTTTATTTTCGTTTGAACGATTATTTTTGCGTTTGAACGAATTTGTTTTCGTTTGAACGATTTTATTATGCGTTTGAACGATTTTATTTTTCGTTAGAACGAAATTTCCCGATTTTAATATATTTTTGTTCACTCATGTCCCTTCACAGCCACCGTAACATGGCGTATATCAAAAGTTGCATACATTCAGCGAATAAAAAGTTGGGTATTATTCTGGATCAGATAAATATTTTGAGATTCGCAAATATGTTCTATATAGGGGCGAGCAAAAGTATCCATCATATGCACTGGTGTGAGAGTAAGAGTATTCCATATATACTCCGGTGTGTGACAAGGATATTCCACCCGAGTGGTCAGAATATGTTGTCAGAAACGAGGCTGTGCCGAGTTTTCTGACGACATATTCTGACCACGAGGGTGGAATATCCTTAGTCACACACCGGAGTATATCTGGAATACTTTTTCTCGCATACCTACTAAGTCCAGAATCATGTTTAGCCATAATACGCCATCAACGAACCACCATAGTATAATACTAACTTTTTTTCTTTATATGCTATCTCCAATACAACCACTCAATCGCATTACCCGTATCAAGAAATGGGTGTACATTGGATCGAAACATTTAACACATAACGGCCCAATAAAAATACGGTCTGAAGACGCCCATGACATTATGTGTAAACCCAATTACTACATACACAAAATAAATAGGACGTAGTACGAGACAAACTCATATAAATATTGAAAATAGACCATATATCCTCGATTCAAATTTGTACAATAATGTTTACAGAATCATTTTATGTTTTTATTTTGAGTATTTATTGCAATTCCGAGACGCTGTCTTCAATTACGCAAATATCAGTCCGCCGAAAGTTTCACTCCGACGGACATTTGTCATTTCAACAAGTTGCCGTTTTCAAGAAATTCTTGCTCACTGGATTATTAAACAAATATTCCAATCACTATCAACTGTCACTATACATATGTTTGGGGAAGAATCAACAACATACGAGGTAAATAGTTTGCTGTCAATTACGTGTGTTTTTTTTAATAATAATGTTCAGCCAACTGATTTACAGACGCCCCTTACACAACTCGTCCCACAAATTTACTCAAATTTGATAAAACTGGATAAAACCTGAACTAAATAATAGCCTACATAACAAATCCAGAGCGACGTCGTTGTTGACATTGTTGTCTACTGACAGTACTGTGTAGAGAGCGTGTGTTTGTAAACAATGCAGACGACGTTTGGAAGCCAATACACAAAAAGTAGTTCCGGCAGTGTGTGACATGTCAGCCGTGTGAGATAGCCGTGTGAGACAGAAAAATCCCACATGGGCGTGGTTTCGGAAATAACATTGAAATGGACTCTGGGTATGCGAGAAAAGGATATTCCACCCTCGTGAGCAGAATATGTCGTCACACCAGTGCATATGATGGATAATCTTAATATAATCTCACTGCTCCTGGAGGAAACCCTGTTCTCGGTCACGTAGATATTACTGATGAGTTTGCATTTAGGGGTGGCATGATTCCAACATAAATATCTGCTTATATGTAGGACATTCTAAGATGTATTAATTATTATGTGGGCATATTGCGTTGCTCTTGAGGTTCCGTACGTCCTTCCGTCCGTACGTCCGTCCGTGTACATTTACGTCGAAACTTTTATAAGAGTTATTCCAACATGTAATATTGTCAATATTAAGATAACGTATTGCTTCAATACTTGGACACTTGTATCACCTGAACATTTGCCACACACCCGCGCCACCATTAACACGACCTTCACATGTGTCACCTTCAAACTATCACTGAAGGTGTTCCCCAACATGTAATATCTTCAATATTACGTAAAGTATGGCTTTAATATTTGGACAGTTCATTCATATTTGATGCAATCACATCACCAATGACATGACATTTGTGACCTTCAAAATGGTGCTGAAACAATTAGCCATTTTCTTACGTCAAAAAATGTGTAGGACTTTCTCAAATGTGTAAATTAAAAAACATCATTTTTGACACACAATTTCTAGTTATAGTCCATTATGCCATTGGAAACATAGTTGTGTATATATTGAGGTTCCAAATAAATCAATTTATTTATTATTATTTCCAGATTTCGAATTTGCACCATTAGTGGAGTATCAATGTGTGGGTTCGAATCCCAATGCAACCTATAATTTTTATTTCCGAAAAATGTCTCATTTTCCAAACACAACATTGCCGTATGTATCTTTAACAGTGTGATAGAATAGCACTGAAACAAATATGATTGCGACATCTGTCATTCGAAAATAAGCTTTACTTGAAGTCGAACTGGTTTACTCGATTAACCCGAGTTAATTCGAAAGTTTCAACAAAGTCGTGTAGACACAGGTGACCCTCTCATAACGAGCCGTGTCATCAGCATCTGCTCTATTTGTAAATATTTTTAGATTTTATAATAAATACTCGTAATTTTATTTCCGTGTGTGGGTGGAGGGGGGGGGGGGGGGGCATGACCCCTGCCTCCTCGTGCTTGGCTTCCTGGTTACGGCCCTGATGATGTTTCATGAACTTTCTATCTCTTTGTTTGCCTTCCATAATGCAAATTTTCTATTTATATCACAATACACACTATTGTATTTGATCAAAATCCGAGGACATTGTATTTTATTTTACTTGATATGTATATTATAATAGACTGTAATAAACAGGGGAGATACTTCATAAATTAAAAGAGTTAAACGCCAGTAATCACACGTTGTGCATGTGTGGATGCATCAATCCATCCATCCGTCTATGCATATCCATGACCAATTGCACAGTTAATGCACCAACAATTTGACATTCCGAAGATTCCTGTGGATAGGATATTAGATTTCTAAAAATGTGTCCATACTGCTATTTTTTCATTGACAATGCTGCTACAACCTTTGACGATTAACACTTTCACCCCTAAGTAACTGAAATGAACTGTTTCATGTTAAGTTTGAGACTTCCATTATGCAGAAAAGGGGGACATTTTGCAAAAATAATAAAAATATGCTCAAGTGGTGCATATCTTGAATGAGACGGCTCATTACGAGTCGGTTCATCAGGATAGATACACTGTTTGCAGGGCTATAACCAGAGGTAAAAAACAGATGAGGCGAAACAAGTCCCAATATGGGGATCAGGGAACATTCTGCCCGCCACCTCCCCGGGGATTTGTTTAATTATTAGCAACAACAAACAACAAAAAAAGCGGCAAAATAAGTGACGAGGCGACCTCCTCATCTGCCTCGATACTGGTTACGGTACTGAGAGGTCTCTAGTGTTGAAAGGGTCAAGCACATAATTTGAGTCGAGAACTTGACTATCAACTTCACTGAGCAAAGGACGACAATAATTAATTTCTGTATACATGTTTAATTCTCCGCTGTGGGGCGGGTGGGGGTAGGGTGTACACAGCAAATTAGATTAAAAACAAAATTTGTCGAGGCAACAATTCGACAGTCAAATAATTATTTGTCATGTAATATTAGATGTCCATCCGCTGTACAGGTAAATTCTACTTTAGAATTAGACAAGGAATTATTTATGAGAGACATGGATTAAATAGCTTTAATTTACCTATTTTTAATATACACATGTGTCTTTTTGTTTCAGATGTTTGTCTCTGTTTTTTCAAGTCGCCAGATGCATATATACATGTATGTTCTATAAAGTTACTATAACATCTTTAGACGTGAAACATCACCAGATTTTCATCAAACATGATTGGATTTAACATATTGTTGCATGGGCGTGTTTTGTATTGATCATGCGGTGAATTTAAAGTAAAATATTATTTCTCCATGTCGGATGATAAAATGCTCGACTTGCAGGGATTTTTCTGACGCAGCGATATCTGAAAACCAAAGAACTTTTTTTATGGCCTTATACATATATATCGTTTATACATATACCAAGTTTCAGGTCTGTAGCTATTACGGTTTGAAAGTTTTACGAGTTACAAGACAAAATAAGTCGAAAAGGGGGCGATAATCTATGACCCCGGGGTCGAATAAAAAATGAAAATAAACTTTGCGCATATATTCATTATAACGAAGCTACATACCAAGTGTTTAGCTAGTACGGTTTAAAAGTTTTACGACTTACAAGACGGGCAGGACGGACGGGGACGGACGGGACGGACGGACAAGGGTAAAACTAAATGCCCCCTCCATTATCGTGGTTGGGCACTAAGGCTAAGTCACTAAAGGTGCCCTATATCTTAAATTAAAACACAATTTATTTCATGTTTAATGTTTCTATAGTAGATTGGTGCAATAGGACAGTGGACAATGTTTTGTAAACATTCCGAAAATAGTTGAAAGGAAATCGGCAAGACCATTTACTTCCATTATAATACATCATTAGCATACATTACCTAAATATCCGGTTTTAGCAAATCCGATTTTATGCATGTAATTTAAACTGTATTGGGTCGGAAAAAGAGCCGCTAATTTATCGATTGTGTGTATTTTGTGATCTGACAACACTATTTATATTGTGTTGCTGGCAGTTGTATGATGTACACGACATGATTTATTTTCGGGGGATACCCTCAAACCGCCTGATCCCACAACCCAGACCGCCCTCAAAAGTCTGCCATGACTTTATTTTAGGCACAACTATGCGCCTGAATGAAATATATGTACATGTATATACGGCCATGTACTGTAATATTATTTACCGCATTCAAATAAGGATATAATTGTAATTGAACATACTGTATACCAAATATGCATAGTAGTATAACACTTCAATATAATCATGTTGTAACGCTATTCAAAACATTTACTATGTCTGTACTTGGCAACACATTTAGTATGTTAGCGCTGCTACACCGATAAACAAAATTAACACTTATTACTACACATAATTACCATAATAATTGTAGCACAATGTTGTTATTGTCATGAATAAAACGTTGTTTGACTGCAGCATCATTATGCTATGACCATAATGATATATACTCTCTGAGTCTCACCTCTTTAGCATGTTCTACTAACATAAGCATGTCATTTGAGATACATTTCAGTACATGGGTGATTTTTTTACCATGGTAACATGTATACATATTGCAATATTGAGGATACATGTAAGTGCATGCTATACGTAGGCAGGAGTCATGATGATTTGAAAAAATAAATGTAGTATAAAATGCAATACAAAATAATGAATTTACATTTCTATCAATACATTATTATTTCTTGGTTGTCATGGTAACATGCAAACATTTCAAATATTCATTGAAAAACAATATTTATGAATTATATGGACAATATGCAATAAATATAATGCCGTGTCTCGAATTTTACCTTTTTCGAAATATACGTTTTCATAAGCCATGCTCGTATATAGTCATGACATTTATAAAAATGGCGTCAATTTTGAAAAGGTCAGCCATCTCGAAACTGAAAAGATGTTTAAGCCCCCAATTATATTGTCTTAAATCATGGCAATCAATTCTTTCCTGCGAGCTTCATGATGTTTGTCTAGAATGCCAATTGTATTTCAATCACAAAATCACCCGCTTCCCAGTAACGTAACGTCATCTCACATGCTTTAACGTCAAATTGACGGTGCAGTCCATTGAAATGTGCCATTGGGTTGTATCATGACAAACGATATTGTCCGAAAAGTAGTAAAGATATCAAATCTAAATTTTCAACATAGCTTCCTGACATATTAATGTACACTACTACATTGCTATTTTCCAATTTGGGTGTGGGCCGATGTTTTGCCTTATTGCCCCTTGTCCTTTCAACACGACTGAATTTGTTGGAATTGTTCTCATGAAAACATGAGGCACAGAGACTTTGTTATGTCTTGTTCTATCACGTTTAACACCACACCATTTCCTGAAAATGATTCCAAAGCGGGGTTATAACCACCTCAAATTTTCGCTACAAATGCCGAAAAATACCTTAAATTCTGACGCGAAACCGTACCGGCGAGACAGCATAGCATGCGCCATTTTCCAAGATGTCAAAATCAACCGGAGCTAACATTCAGTTTCGTAGAATTATGAAATACTCTAAAAAATACACCTAGTCAAGCCTCCCAAAGTCAAGAAATATCCATAAACGTATTTTTCTAGACACACTGACGTAACTTGCAGGGTCGATATTGAAGCTTTTTAAAGCTAGCCGCCCACTGTCCCGTAAGACCTATGGCGATTATGGGGCTGAAATACAATAGACCTTGTTAAAGTGATTACTGGGCTGAAATACAATAGACGCTGGTTAAGGTGAGTATGGGGCTGAATACAAAAGACGTGGTTAAGGTGATTATGGAGCTGAAAATACAATATACGCAAAGGTAAGGTCAAATAAGGCTGCAAGGTTAAGGTCATTAAGGGGCTGAAATACAATACATGCTGGTTAAGTGATTAAGGGGTGGGAAAGACAATAGAAACTTGTTAATGATTAAGGCTGAACTATAAGCCTGGTTAATGTAAATAAGGAGCTGAAATACAATACGCTGGTTAAGGTGATTATGGGCGGACATACAATACGCAAGGTAAGTCATAAGTGAACTATATACTCTGTTAATGTGAGAATAAGGAGTTCTGAAATACAATAAGACGCTGGTAAGGTGATTATGGGGCTGAGACATACAATATAGGGGCTCAAGCAGGTTAATGTCATTAGCTAAGTTGGGGAGATACAATATATGCTGGTTAAGTGATTAAGGGGCTGAAATACAATGACGCTGGTTAATGGGATTAAGGGCTGAAATACAATAGACCGCTGGTTAATGTATTAAGGAGCTGCTCAATAGACGCTGGTTTAGGTGATTATGGGGCTGACATATATACGCTGGTTAAAGGTGATTAAGGGTCGTAAATACAATAGACGCTGTTTAAGGTGAGTATGGGGCTGAAATACAAAAGACGCTGGTTAGGTGATTATGCTGAAAATACAATATACGCAGGTTAAGTCATTAAGGGGCTGAAATACAATATATGCTGGTTAAGTGATAAGGGGCTGAAATACAATAGACGTGGTCAAGTGATTATGGGGCTGAAATAACAATATACGCTGGTTAACGTCATTAAGGGGCTGAAAACAATAGATGCTGGTTAAGTGATTAAGGGGCTGAACTACAATAGACGCTTGTTAAGGTGATTAAGGCGCTGAAAATACAATATGACGCTGGTTTTTAAGTGATTAAGGAGCTGAAATACAATAGGACGCTGGTTAAGTGATTAAGGACTGAAAATACAATAGACGCTGGTTAAGGTGATTAGGGGCTGACTACAATATACGCTGGTTAAGGTGAATTAAGGGGCGGGGTGAAATACAATAGACGCTGGTTAGGTGAGTGGGGTGGCTGAATACAAAGACGCTGGTTAAGGTGATTAAGGAGCTGAAATACAAAAGACGCTGGTTAAGGTCATTAAGGGGCTGAAATACAATACATGCTGGTTAAGTGATTAAGGGGCTGAAAGACAATAGACGCTGGTTAATGGGATTAAGGGGCTGAACTAAATAGACGCTGGTTAATGTGATTAAGGAGCTGAAATACAATAGACGCTGGTTAAGGTGATTATGGGGCTGACATACAATATACGCAGGTTAAGGTCATTAAGGGGCTGAAATACAATATATGCTGGTTAAGTGATTAAGGGGCTGAAATACAATAGACGCTGGTTAATGGGATTAAGGGGCTGAAATACAATAGACGCTGGTTAATGTGATTAAGGAGCTGAAATACAATAGACGCTGGTTAAGGTGATTATGGGGCTGACATACAATATACGCTGGTTAAGGTGATTAAGGGGCTGAAATACAATAGACGCTGGTTAAGGTGAGTATGGGGCTGAAATACAAAAGACGCTGGTTAAGGTGATTATGGGGCTGAAATACAATATACGCAGGTTAAGGTCATTAAGGGGCTGAAATACAATATATGCTGGTTAAGTGATTAAGGGGCTGAAATACAATAGACGCTGGTCAATGTGATTATAGGGCTGAAATACAATATACGCTGGTTAACGTCATTAAGGGGCTGAAAACAATAGATGCTGGTTAAGTGATTAAGGGGCTGAACTACAATAGACGCTTGTTAAGGTGATTAAGGCGCTGAAATACAATAGACGCTGGTTAAGTGATTAAGGAGCTGAAATACAATAGACGCTGGTTAAGTGATTAAGGAGCTGAAATACAATAGACGCTGGTTAAGGTGATTATGGGGCTGACATACAATATACGCTGGTTAAGGTGATTAAGGGGCTGAAATACAATAGACGCTGGTTAAGGTGAGTATGGGGCTGAAATACAAAAGACGCTGGTTAAGGTGATTAAGGAGCTGAAATACAAAAGACGCTGGTTAAGGTGATTATGGGGCTGAAATACAATATACGCAGGCTAAGGTCATTAAGGGGCTGAAATACAATATATGCTGGTTAAGTGATTAAGGGGCTGAAATACAATAGACGCTGGTCAATGTGATTATGGGGCTGAAATACAATATACGCTGGTTAACGTCATTAAGGGGCTGAAAACAATAGACGTTGGTTAAGTGATTAAGGGGCTGAACTACAATAGACGCTTGTTAAGGTGATTAAGGCGCTGAAATACAATAGACGCTGGTTAAGTGATTAAGGGGCTGAAATACAATAGACGCTGGTTAAGGTGATTAAGGGTGTGCACGTTCTGTTTCTTCATGATTACTGGCTGCATCGGTCTTACTACTGAAATACAATTGAAGCTAGTTA
Source organism: Conchocele bisecta (assembly GCA_029237695.1). Taxonomy (NCBI): domain Eukaryota; kingdom Metazoa; phylum Mollusca; class Bivalvia; order Lucinida; family Thyasiridae; genus Conchocele; species Conchocele bisecta. The sequence goes on from CM055266.1 coordinate 30,891,285, forward strand.
AGATTAAGGGTACGCACGTTCTTTTTTTGTTTTTAACGAAATACTATCGGCTGGTGCTGGTGATTCTGCAAGTTCCTGAATCAAGTTTCTAGTTCGAGTTCTGTATAATCTGGGCTCAACTGGGCATGAGTAGTTGCCAAGTTAACAATAAACATTAACCCTTAGAATGCGGGAACCGAAAATAGTCGTCTGCTGATAATTCATATTTTGTCTTTTCTCTCAGTAAAAACATGGTTTTGCAGCATTTGGAAATGATTCTAAAGTGCTGCCAAACCAAGTATTTGACGAGAAAAATGGAAAAATAAAAAATATTCAGCAGACGACACAAATTAATTCAGCATTGTAAGGGTTAAACACGTGTCAAATGAGAGTATACCTGGGGCCCGTTTCACTAAACTTCGTACGACTAAAATGTTCATAAGTGCAAATTTAGAATCATCTGGAAATTTCAATTGATGGTTTTACATGTATTGAGCATAGGCTGCATATGTAGATTTACAAGAAAACATTGTTAATGTGAAATTTACAGAATTTTGCACTTACATACATTTTAGTCATACGAAGTTTAGTGAAAGGGCCCCTGGTGAATCATATCTGGATACATACGTACAAGTAAATACAGACCGTTGTAACTAAATGTAAATAAATCTCGTCCTGGTCGTTCTGCATATATCGACGGTTGCATCGATCAGGGTCAAATTCATTTGTGGATGTGAGTGGAGACATTTGGCTAATGTCTTTTGTGACCACTGTAGATCCAGATCCTCATGTGTATCCGCACAGTCTGATCATGATCTACACTGGTTGCTATTCCATCAATGAACCATCCGTCGTGCAAATAACCAGCAATATAGATCGCTATCAGGCCCCAGAAGTGTGCTATTTTGAGCAGGAGCTACATTGATTATAAATCACCCACACGCCCCATTTCTCCAGTCTCAGTCACATTTGTCGACAACAGTAAGCATGCATGAATAACTGAATGGAAAATGCACCGCTCAAATTTCGCGTATCCGGGCCATGCATGCATAGGTCAATAACCAGTAGTAGGGATGGTAGAATGTGTACAATTCACCCATTTATGTTTAGAAACAAGAACAAAGTCAGAAAAATACACCTAGATCTCAAAAGAAAAAAAAACGCCACTAAAGGCCATTTCTATGCTCCGAAAACCAAAAACAAACGTCTCACTAAAGGCCATTTTATAGATATGTTTTTATTTTCGTTTTCAGAACTACATGTATGTGTGTATTTTTCTGACATTTTGCTTGTTTCTAAACGTAAATAGATGAATTGTACACATTTTACCATCATACTCTGGTCTTTCTCACCGAGTTTGTTTCCATTTAGTGCGCTCTCCCGTCTGGTCAGGTCACCGACTGCTCTCCAATGACGTGTGATTAGCACGTGCAGTGACCGCACTGATTGGACGTCAACTCCAGCCCGAGGTTTTCACCAGTACCACAACGTGCCTGTGATCCATCCATTTATTTACATCTAATGAGCACATGTATTCAGCATTAAGCACATGCCTTCGCCAGACAGACACAAGACACTGTCGTTACTAAATTCTCTTCGAAGTCGGCTGTGGTCTCGGCGGAAACGCGAACTATAAATATGAAAGCACTCACGAACCGGCGCAACTACTGGCTACATATTCACGTCGCCCGAAAATGTGGTTTTGTCAGCACAAACACAGAATCTCAGAATATAATGTAATGAAACAGCACGCCGCCATATTGGTTATTATGCTATTGTGGCAATTGCCCGGATATGTGTTTGTTGTTGTATTCCCTTGGAGGGAAATCGATGTATCGTCTGCCGGCGGTAGCGGTTATCTGCTTCGATCGATAAGCCGCAGCTGCTGCTTCTGTGGCAGAAATGGGCAACCGACTGAGAAAACGGACCTTCGGCGGTTGGTAACTTGGTAAATGTAGATTAACTCTTACAAACACTGAACTGAATTTTGTCATCTGTTGTTTATTTTGTATTATCCATTTTTACCTCTACATGCAAACATGGTTTGACAGCACTTGAAAAACGTCTCCAATGGAGCTTCCAAACATGGTTTGTTGCGAATTTTCTTTCGCAAAACCAGCAGACGACAACCTTGAATTAATTTGATCATCTAACTATACATGGAATTGGAACATAGCATAGTAGTCATATGCATATTTTCGTATTCACTGATGAAACTGACGGCCCGCTATACAGGACATAGCGAACCAGACTAGGCGTCACTCTAAAATATTCATATTCTTAGCAAAGCGTTTCATTAAATTCGTACGACTAAAATGTTCGTAAGTGCAACATTATGATAGTCTGTAAATTTCACATTAACACAGTGTTCTTATAAACAATTATTGGATTTACATTTATTGAGCGCAGCCTATGCTCAATAAATGTAAATCCATCAATTGAAATTTCCAGACGATCCTAAATTTGCACTTACGAACATTTTAGTCGTACGAAGTTTAGTGAAACGGCCCCCTGGTACCAAACAACAGAATACGACTACGTAATAGTGGATGATGTAGCTTGCAATGAGACAGGCGTTTATATTGAGAATAGCATTAACCCTTTCACCCCTAAGTAACTGGAATGGATTTTGATATGTTAATTTTGCAACCAATCCAACCATCACAAAATGATTGTCAGACTAGTCCATTTACTAGTTTTTGTTCTCAAAAATATTAAAATTACTGACAAAAAGTGCAGATCCTGATGAGACGGCTCGTCACGAGCCGGCTAATTTGGTTCTACACTGTTTGCCACTATACAGGTCTTTGATGTTGCAAGGGTTAAACTGCTTCTGTTGTGAGCTGCAAATAAATGAGGAATTTCCATAATGGGCGTATGTCAATTACAATTACAATTAGTGTTGCCTGTCTCGCTCTCTGTGTATATTTCAGTCAGTCGCAGAACAACAGGTGTTTGAACAGATGGTCAGAATGTTGGTGTCATATGGGTATTTGGGTGGATTTTGGGTAGATTTTGGTGGATTTCGTTTGGTTTTGGGTAATTTACATAGTTTTGTGCAACTGCTAATGCTCAATCATTACACACGACAGACATCGTCATTTATCTACACATTCACCGTTTCGAACTTTCGGACTCCTTTCTTACTGTCAAAATACCAAAATTCGTACTTATATGTGTAACTCCGCGGGAGGTGACGTAAATTGTATGTTGGTAACAATGCACCCAAACCACCATAGATACTGTAATAACCCATAAAACACCGAAATCATTAACCGTTCTTCAAGAACCTGTGCGCAGAACCACATATCGTGCATTTATGTGTTTATGTGTAGGTGTTTATCTGCTAGAAGACCAGTAGCATATTTCACCAAAATAGTGCAAAGTATACTTATCTAGCTAAGTACACGTTGAGGGAGAATCTTTCTCTAACCCTTACTACGCTGAATTAAATGTTGTCGTCTGCTGGAAATGTTTTATTTTCAATATTTCTCGACAAAAGCCTGTTTTAACAGCACATGAGAATCGTCTCCACTTGAGACGATTCTCGTGTGCTGTCAAAACAGTTTATTTTTATAAGAATTAAGGCAAACATGAATCAAAGTACTGAAAGCACTGAACATAGGGTACTACAAGATTAAACTAGATTGATTGATTGATTGAGTGTTGGTGTTGCAGTTTCATTAACCCTTAAAGGTACATGCCCACTCAGTAGGTACACAATGTTCTTTACATCAGAGACATCATCTGAGACATTTCCTGGCAAAATAAACATTCATGCGCCATTATCCCACGTACTGATTGGCATTATTATACATTTTATATCAGACGTAAATTTACACACTGATATCAGGGGCGATAACCGTGTTTGCTTAAATTGTTAACGGACATTACTATTTAATCTCTGTATTTATTTTATGATGTGCAATGATCATACTTTATAATCTGTCGAAACTATTATTTTTTCAGGTGACGAATTTCTTTAGTATAAATAATTAAAAAATATCATGCCTCATTTGCATATGAAAATAGCCTGATACAACCGCGCGTCACAATCAGTTATACACTTATTTAATTCCTATAAATGACATCTTGGGCTTACTGAGTGGGCATGTACCTTTAAAGCGCTGGAAACGACAATTGTCGTCTGCTGTTTTAAATATTTTTATATTTTCTCCTCAAAAACATACTGAGACGATTCTACTGCGCTGCCAAAACAGGTTTTTAAAGAGATTAAAATATACAAAATGAGCAGACGGCAATTTTATTTTTCAGCGTTTTAATGGTTAAGGGGTAAACTATATATTGATATGGCACAACTTGAAGTACAGTATGCACTGCTACAGTATGTACCAAAACATTCAACAACATTACAGATTATGCATAGCAATATCAGAAAGATACGGTAACACATATACAAGACATCATCAATTCAAGTATACAGATTCCAGATATCTATGATCATTATAGATATATTGAAAACTGATTGAAGAGCAATAATTACAATAATTCCGCCACGGAAGCGGTGTCGCGCCTGAAAATGCCTTATCGGTACATCGCCAAGTTTACTTCTGTTTTGTGAATGAAATAGTTGGCCCCGGATCGAGTATATTAAAACATACAAATGCATTGGGGAAACCGCTGACAAAATTTTCAATGTATGGAAGCCCAAAGTAGTATATAAGAGTCACAATGATACCAACACCTATGGAAGGTGCCAGCTACGCGCGGCACCTTCCACAGCATGATGGTATCATTTGTGACTCTTATATACTACTACCGCGAGACCATATATTTATGACATGAGAAGATACACCCTATTAGAGATAAAAATCCCTATGTTATACTCAGTATATACAACATAATGGTTGTAGTTAAGTGTGCATGGTTGAAGATAGGTAGTCACGAGAGATGTTTTCGCACCGGTATTTACGAATATTGCAAACATCACCGTGCATGGATGCGAAGAGGTTCCGTTTCGCCTCGCCCATGTCGACATTGTGTGGTAGGGACCAAAGCCGAGTCACTGCTATGTTCACCATGTGGTGGCACTCAGGCTACTCATCGAATGGTTAACAAGGGATTACGTGCTCGCAAGTATTATCGTTTAGTAATAATTCAAATCGGAAAGTCAGTTAGAAAGATAGAATCGATCTAATAAGTCACGGTGTTTCTACAGCATTAAAACACTGTAAAAAACATTATCAAACTAATTTTATAAAATTGAACAGAAAAAACAAGTACCAATATAAAAGAGAAAATGGATAATACAATACAATTGGAATTGAAAGTTTTTAATGGCTGTGTTGAAGAAGTTTACGAAGAATACGGGGGTTATAATCCTGTATATAAATTCTATAAAATGAGAACACTAGGCGATATCGAATATATGAAATACCAGCGTAATTTATTACGCTCCGACAAAAACGTTGCATTTACAATATTATACCGGCAATTATGTCAACTATACAAGAGGCAAATACGAACATTAAGACAGATAATGCGTATCGGATATGAAACTAAGGCTATTATATAAAACTATTAAAACCCAACGATTCGTTTACGAACGTACATTTCTACGATATCACTTATAAATTTATGTTGTAATCACAACACCAAGCAGACGACAATGTTTCACTTACACGTGTTATGAAAATGTAAATTATGTGTCCTACATACACGTATATTAAGTGGTCATTTTTAGAGGAGATTACACGATTACGTCTTCCGGGATGGAAAATAAACACACTATAATATATTACACACACGGCTATTTATAGCCTTATCGATGGTATGTAAACGGGCTATCGATTTACACAGGTGGTGTACACAGTTTATAAACACTTAGTGAGGGTTATATAATTCACGAATTTCCGGGATGGTTCGTTATTTAATTAATTTTAATAAAATATTTATAATTTAAAGCTGAACACTATTATATAGAAAACAATATTAATTATAATAAAATAATTAATTAATAATAATCAACAATTTTTTTTTTATTTCACCAGCAAAGTTAAGTTTATATACGAGAAATAAACACAGATAAGTGTCGGAACGCCGGCATTAATATCTCAACAGTGAGATAAGTTTCACCACATGTAATTCACTCTGGCCGCTCTGCACATTATAGCGGATGGAGGTAACGATGAGGTGGGGTCCACGGCATCGGTCCAATGATGGAGTGTAGGAGATGTGAGTGTAACACACCTCGCTAAGCCGAAAAAATAAAAAAAATAGAAGAAATTAAGCGAAGGCTTAGCGGGGTGGACCCAGAAGGGTTTTGCTGGCGCGGGTTCGAACCTCGATGGAACCTAAAACTTTTTTTCTTTTTTTTCTTTTTAAATTGTTAATAATTTTCCTAAAATTAATTATAAATTGTTTACTGCACCAATATAATTAATTTTATAATTAATTTTATAATTTTCTTTAAATTAATTATAAAATTAATTATTTTATAAAATAACACAATGGTGCTGTAACATTTCTTCCGACTTTATCTCCAAGTTTTTCCCTAAATTTATCCCAATCAGTACACTCAATTTTCGGCATGGTGGCGCGCGCCTTGATTCTTATATCATTTTTTAATTGTTCATATCTCCCCATTTCTTCCACCACGGATTCAAACTCTAAATTTGATATTTTCTTATCGGCCAACGCTTTGGACACCATAACGTCGATGGTATTTTTCTTCGACCTGGCGAGACAGATATTCTATCATGTTTTCTACATTTTTTTCTCGAGTTTTTCCACCCGACGCCCTAATTACCATACACAACAACCCAGAAACGGCCGACACCGCACATAAAATCCCCGCTACGGGAACCGTTATAATGGTGGATATAGATGCAGCTGTCCCCGCACCACACAACACAGAAACACTCGCCAGAGCCGTGCTAGATACTTCAGCCGTGTTCACCGCGCGTCTATATTTTTTAGCGTTTCTTTTCTATTTGTATATTCTCTAACTAAAATATCCTGCATAGCGACGATATTATTCAACCTAAAATCTGAACTTCTTTCGTTAATTGTACACAGTGTTGATGGAGTGGTATTGACAATTGGAAGCGTTGATTCGTTCATATTTAAATTTTACAAATTTATTTCAATATATTAGTATTTACAAAATAAGTTCAATTAACAACAGTGGAAGAACTCTCTGTGTCACCGATTTTCGTAACAAAGTTAATAACACTTCTTTTGGAAAGTCTAATTCGATCATAACCGGAGAACGAAACCACCGTCGAACTATCTCCAGAGATTTTAGTGACTCCAATCCCCCGTTCTTCCCCATCTACTACAATATTTATCGCGACCGCGCCCACAGGTTTACCACTACCATTAACCGAGCAGACCGCCATTTGGATAACTTCACCCGCGGCTGTCATAGTGTATCCCCAACATTTATTACTCGCTTTGGCACCAAACGAATATTCATAGTGCCCCTCAACCAATGGGCCCCGCTTCTCAGCCCAAACTGTTATGGCACGTTTTAGCGTTTTCATTGTTCGCACTATTCCGGCAAGCGCACTGTTTGCGTTATATGCCTCAGTACGAATATTATAAGAGGCCTCCTCAAGAGCTTTGGTCGCGGCTATACGATCATGTTTCAGTTTATCGGAAACTTCGGTTATCTTTCCGTCTAGTTCGGTAAGTGCCGCTTCTCTACTGAGAGAGTCCTCTAAGCGCAACCCATCATAAGCCTCCGTAATGGTCGCCTGGTGGCCTTTTAGGGCTTTCTCAACACCCGACCGGGCCTCTTTTTGAAATTCGGTTATTTTTCCATCTAGTTCACCAACCGCCGCTTCTCTGATGAGAGAGTCCTCTGAGCGCAACGCTTCATAAGCCTTCGCAAGGGCTGCCTGGTGGTCTTCTCGGGCTTTCTCAATACCCGACCGGGCCTCTTTTCGAAATTTGGTTATTCTTCCGTCTAGTTCACCAACCGCCGCTTCTCTGAGAGAGTTCTCTGAGCGCAACACCCTATAAGCCTCCGTAAGGTCTGCCTGGTGGTCTTCTCGGGCTTTCTCAATACCCGTTCGGACCCCCTCAACCCCCAACCGGGACTCTTTTCGAAATTTGGTTATTTTTTCGTCTAGTTCAGTAAGTGCCGCTTCTCTGTTGAGAGAGTCCTCTGAGCGCAATGCCCCATAAGCCTCCGCAATGGCCTCCTTGTGGTCTTCTCGGACCCCCTCAACCCCCGACCTGGTCTCTTTCAGAAATTCGCCTATTTTCCCGTCTAGTTCAGTAAGTGTAGCTTCTTTGATGAGAGAGTCCTCTAAGCGCAACGCATCATAAGCCTCCGCAAGGGCCTCCGCAAGGTTCGACTGGTGGTCTTCTCGGACTTTATCGATACCCGACCGGGTCTCTTTTCGAAATTCGGTTATTTTTCCGTCTAGTTCAACAACCGCTGCTTCTTTGCTGAGAGAGTCCTCTAAGCGCAACACCCTATAAGCCTCCGTAAAGTCCGCCTGGTGGTCTTCTCGGGTTTTTCGGGCTCAATACCCGACGTGGCCTCTTTTCGAAATTTGGTTATTTTTTTGTCTAGTTCGGTAAGTGCCGCTTCTCTGATGAGAGAGTCCTCTAAGCGCAACGTATCATAACCCTCCGTAAGGGCCGCCTGGCAGTCTTCTCGGACTTTATCAATATCCGACCTGGTCTCTTTTCGAAATTTTGTTATTTTCCCGTCTAGTTCGGTAAGTGTCGCTTCACTGATAAGAGTGTCCTTTAAGAGCAACGCATCATAAGCCTCCGTAAGGTCCGCCTGGTGGTCTTCTCGCACTTTCTCAATACCCGACCGGGCCTCTTTTCGAAATTTGGTTATTTTTTTGTCTAGTTCGTTTAGTTCAGTATGCGTTTCTTCACGACTTTGTGTATTCACAGCCAGGGCATATTCTCTAAGTTGTGACAGTAGACTCTTGTGAATCTCGTCCGTGGCCCTCGATATAGTTCTATTGATCAAGGCCTTTGTTTTTTGGGTAGTTAAAAAGTCGCCCTCTGTCGGGATGAATCCCCCTTCTGTCGGTTCCAAATTCTTTGAATTTGTCACCCAATCGGAAGAACTACCTGGTCCGTATATACTCATTTTCAATAATGTTGATAATATATATGTTACGAACATGCGTTTAATTCTAAATAATTTTCTTAAAATTAATTAATTTTAAATTTCTAGTGACCGACCGAAAATCGGGTAATCGTTCTTCAACTCTCGCCCTTTATCATCGAGAATAGAAATCTTCAACTCGTGGATGTGTCCCGATTCCAAAACTTTCATCTCGGGGTGTGGGAAGTCTAATGTCAGGGTCTCACCATAGAAACAGTCGCTGGCGGGCACGGTTTTCAGTAATGTGGTGGGAGTGCCGTCTACAGTGTTGTACGATGTGTTCACCCGATCCAGGTGCACCCCGAGAGTTTTCGTGACGGCGAAGTTCACAGGGGTCGTGCCGACGTGCTCGCCAGGATCAAACACTCCGTCATCGTTGTAAGGGTATGTTATTTTAAATCCTAACAGTGAGCCCAACCCCGGTGAGATCCTTAAACGCCTATCAACGGTCAATGTCGTGAGCCCCGTTGCTTTCGAGATTGCGAGAGTGACTACACCGGGAATCTTCTCCGCGACAAAAGCTTGGAGATCTCCGAAACTCCAAAGACCGTGAGGTACTATAGCATCTGGAGTTCTACGAAATCCTGAGGTCACTGGTTCAGTTATGAGGTAGTTTCCGAAAGCCACAGGGCTTACACCCTCGACTTCTGATGTGAAAAACTCGAGCATTTCAACGTTTTTCCACCCGACCGTGAACGTGATTGATCTAAGGCCTACCCGGCGTTGTCCACAGCAGTTGTCTATTAATTTTAGAAGTTCACAACTCCCTTTTTGAACATTAGTGATAGTAGCAAACATAATAATATCTTTCAATGGATACAAAAGCATTTAGCTTTAACTCTAATGCAAAGTATAAAGTTGGTGGTGTATACGCTCAAAAGAACACCATTGGTGAGCTTGTGCACCCTAAAATAAGAGTCAGTTTGGGCCTAGGTTTCGACACAAATTTCACTAACATGTTTGAGAAATATAGGGTGACCAAGATTAGTACGGTGGATGGGGGTAAACAGATGGCGGGCAACTCCGATGTAGTTTCTGGCAGAACCAACTAAATTTTGCTGTGTGGTGTGCCACAACTGGGTGTGGTGTATCTTTCGGAGACCACATAAAACCAAGTAACAGCATGATGAGCAGTAGCTTATACAACTTTCATGTTTATTATACTATTAGAAGGATTTTGAAAGATTACGTGTTCCACTACCACAAGATGCTGCATGGAATCCTACATCTAACACATAAGATAGGAGAGCGTTTGAGAAAATAGCCAACGAATTTGGTGTGGACCCAAACCGTGATTGGAAACAAAATGTTTACACCAAGAACGATTCAATGGGGACCCCTTTTTTGAAGAAGCTGGAATGATGTAAAAGTTGTTGATGGCACATTCGATAGCAGTACTATGAGGTATACACGTCAAGCTTCCTAATACATAAAAGACCAAGTTTTTTTTCTTAATATATTCTCAGATAAAACCTACTACCAAACATATCCGGCTTCACTACACCAACCATCTAAAGTTGGAATAGCATGGAGTACATTTATATTAGATAAAAGCACTGGATTTACTCAGGCCGGTGTTTAGTCGGCTTAATGATTCAATTCGTACATATGTGTGGGCTATACTAGGTGCGCAAAAACAAACTCGCAGTTCTATAATAGGAGTCGGAACGGCGTTTGACGCGCAAAAACAGTTCTTGGCACTTGTTGAGGACGCCATCTCAGCTAAGGTGGACCTGGAGAAGGCGATCCAGAATTATCAAGACGTTTTGCAGACTGCCAGCACCCCGGTGGACTATGTATTTGGAATAGGTCTTTATATGGCGCCGAGCAATATGATACTACGAGACGACCCGGTTGATGGTTACAATAATCAAATCGTAATCGCCACCGCCAATCAAAAAATCGGTCGCAACGGTAACGTGAACACGGATATCATCAAGCGCACCCCCAACATGATCGGGCGCGGAGTTGTAAATTCAAATAAATTCGAAAAAGATTTCATAAAACCCCAAAACATGGCCATGAACCCACCCCCACAAAAGGATACACATCCCTCAACACAATCGAACCCAGTACCCCCAAAACACAAAATGGATACACATCCCTCAACACAATCGAACCCAGTACCCCCAATTAGTAAATTGGATGCATCAACATCAACAATGTTGAAACACCAATCATCAACAATGTTGAAATTGGAAGCACAACACACGAGGAGGAGAAATTAGCGCTCGTCGTCACCCTCGTGGCGATCGGATTATTTACGCTTTGGTTTTAGGAACTCTCTGGCGAAGAATAGTAGGAGACCGGCGATGGCCACGATTAAAGCCCAGGTATTCTCGGTGAGCCATCCGACTGTTTTTGATAATATAGATAACAAGAAGGAGAGGAGACCTCCTATCAAACCAGGCAGCGCGGCAGCCAACTTTCCTGCTAATTTAGCCAGGAGACTGGCGAGGGCTTTTAGTTGTTTTTTTATCCACTCCTTGGCTCCGCCGGATGGCGCGGGTGCTGGTGCTGATGCGGGTGCTGGTGCTGGTGCGGGTGCTGTTGTGGCACCAGCATTGACAGCTACAAATAGAGACGATATAGATATAATTAGGGTCGATATAATCATGCTGAAAGCTGCGATGATGGTTAATATCGTGACGCCCTTCTCTCTGAACAGAGTGCGAAGACGCTCACCGAGTGTCGTGTCCTCGTGCAGAACCCTCGAGATTGTTTCGTGGCTCCGACTTAATTGGCCGGAAAGCGTCTCACGGTTAGTCGAAGCAGCCTCCAAGCGAGCTTCTCTTTCGTCCCGCAACGACCGCAGGAGTTTGTTAATCCTCTCGGTAGATTCTCTATCGTCACGGATTTCCACAAGTTTTCTTTCTTCTAGCGCGATATGTTTGTCCAGCGCCGTGAGTTTGGAGAGGTTATTGACCAGTTCGCCCCGAGTTGTTTGCAGAGCCTTATCGAGTCCCCGGAGTTCGCGAAGAGGTAATGGTGGGTCATATTTCGTGCCGTTCATTTCGTTGACCGTGGTTTCCACTGTGTTAATAGCGTCGGTGGCTATACGAGGGACATCGCTGAGCTCGCTCGTTTCTATAGCGGCGGCCGTCTTCGCCAGCGTTTCGTCGGTAGACTGTAGGGTTTTTACCATTTGTTGAGGCATCTGCGACCGATCATCGATCACTCCGAGAGCTCGAGCGAGGGATACACCATATCGGTTCACGGAAGAGGGGCTGAGGAACCGGGTCGGGTCGTTCTTGTACGTCAGCAACTTCCAGCTATTACCCCATTTAACCCACAAGTCTCCTCTTTTAGTGCTGCGGAACTCCAACGTGGCATTGATGCCGTGTTTAGACACCTCACTCTCCCACCGTTTCACCGAGACTCCGTCCGTGAGAGGCGCCAGCTCATTCTTGGAGATCCCCGCAGGAATCTCGGCACCGCCCGCCCATGCCGGAGTTGCGGGTGGGGCCTCCCACATAGGGGCACCAGCAAACAAAGATGCGCCTGGACCAAGCGAAGGTGTATTTCGTGGTTCGCCTGGAACAAACAAAGGTGTATTTTTGGGTGCTGGTGTCTCTATGAAGGTCGTTTCGTCATAGTTATCGATGTCATCATCGATGTCATCATCATCGCGGAAATCGTCTCTGCCGATTTCATCCATGTCAATATCGTAATCAGCCATATTAATTTCTTAAAATTAATTATGTATTAAAGACAAAACCATACGGGTTTAATATAGATTCACTAAATTATGTCTTCGAGTCAATACGGTCGCAAACTCAATCCATACCGCAGACTGCGTGAGCCCCTCGGGGCAAAAGGCGAACAACCCATCGACGATCGACCAGAACCAGCAGCTCTTGGTCCGCTTCCCCAACCTCGGAGCTAACGACGTCATTGTGCCGGGGACTGTTCGCCTCGCTTTCACTATTTCGCTGACGTCGACGGACGCGGACCGAACCGTCGTTCAGAACCTTGGTCGCGCCATCGTCAAGAAGACCATGATAAAGATTTCTGGTAATGAGGTGATGTCGATCGACGACAGCGACGTCTACCATTGTTATCAGGACCTATGGAAAACGGCGCAAGAGCGCGAAAACGCTGTCTATCAGGGTATTGACACCAGCAAAAATAAGAATGTAACCAGGCTTAGAATCGGGGCTGCTAACAAGGCTGATAACAACGCCAGCGACAATGCGGTCGCCGGCGCCTACGGCAACTGCTTCTACATCCCGCTCGACTTTGAGTTGCTGGAGAATCACATGCCCTACTATCAGAGCGCTTTGGCTGACCGCCTCGAATACGAACTAACGTTCAACGACTACGGCCGAGTTCTCATAGCCAGCGACATGTTATCGACGTATACGATCGATAATGTTTCGCTGGAGTACGACATGGTCACGATGCCCGAACTCGCGCGATTGATCAGAACCCAGTACGCCGGGCGCGTTGCCATACTTTACGACTGAGTTCTTCGCCATCGCAAGATGACGAAAGACAAAAGCGACACATTGTGTAATATTAATGTCAACGTACCCGCCCGCTCGATGAAAGGTATACTGATGTTGTTCGAGGATGCTCGGTTCGCGTTCGGTGCTCGAAAAACCGACAAATTCTATAACCCCAAAATCACGAAGGTAGAGGTGACGATCGAGGGAGTACCCAATCAACTCTACAGCGCGGGTCTTCGCGCGCACCAGCAGTGGGACGAAGTAAGAAAGCAGTTTGCTGCCGGCTCTAAGCGCTCTCCGGAGGTTGCAGCAGTTGCCAAAGACCTGCATCTCTCGGCCGTCTCCCTCGCGGAGTTCCTGAATACCAAATACGCGTTATGGCTAGACATGCGAGCCAGCGACGACGACCAAATACACGGCAGCGGACGCCAAGTTGAGAACGCTAGCGAGGGTGTGACGATCCAGATAACCAAAGAGGCGGACGGAGCCGGGCCATTGAACGTGTACTTATATATAATTACAGACGCACAACTCAACATCGAAGATGGCCGATACGTCTCAGCACTCTACTGATTTAATAAAAAAATCATCTAACGATTTATTAATTAATTTTAAGAAAATTAGCAATCAATACCAATTCACGTTTGGAGATGCCCACTCTGCCATAATATGTGGGCAGACAGGATGTGGAAAAACGGTTTTCATCCTAGACTTGCTCGAGGGCTTCCTACCGCGATGCCTTTCGTCATATTGTGATCCTGTGTCCCACTGTGCGGCACAACGATACTTATCAGCGGC